>JXWZ01009508.1:0-21070 GCA_000956215.1 Anopheles farauti No. 4
GATATATGGACCAGCGATCGTCAACGCCAGATTGAACGAAAGCGTAGCACGTGAGTCTTCATAAACCATCGCCTACTTATGGCTCAACGCGGGTGTTAAATCACAATCGTGAAAAGAGAATGGAAACATCATCCATCATACATATTTTGTACGTTTTTTCTCACTCCGTTGTCATGGTTTTTATAAACCATTGGAACGGCCCGCCCCAAAAGTATCGCGTAAATTCGCGCTTTCGTTGAAAATTATAAATTCAACAACCGCAGCGACTTTATGCTCCATTCAACGAATTCCATGGAATTCAGAGCGTAGCGCCACTCAGTTTAGTCGGTTTGTAGACAATTTCGCGATGATGGTATATTTTTGTTGCCTACCAAATTAGTATGAAAATGTACTCTACCAGTTAACTTCGCGTTACTTCCTGGCGTGATGCTCCCATGCCGGGGTAAAGCATTGGCTGGAGGTTGTAACTGTATGGTGCAGTGTCCATTCGAAAGCCCATACATGAGCTTAATTGAACGAACGTGATGCCGAAGAATAGAACGTAGTATTGTACGTTGGCATCCGACCGTGACCGATACAACTGCGCAACCTTGGCGCAAATTTTTGGATAACTAATCTATTAAAGTAAACAAACTGTTTCATGTGTACGTATGAAACGAAATTTATTTGTGGAATAACAAGTTATTGAAGCAACGGTGCGATCATACGAACGAGTCATATCAACATTTTTCCACTATCAACTGCTTCTAAGCAACATCAAACAAGCTAAGCATGATGATTTAATTGTACCCAGCGATAAGCTAATCAACGGTCGCTTCGTTTTCATTGCCTTTCATTCGTAATGCGTTATTAAATTTAGTTGAAATGCGATCCGTACACAGTAGAACATTCCCTTACCTAGACCGTGAATTCAGCTTCTTATCACACACAATTCTCACCAGCAATACGCGTCGATGCACCGATTGCACCAACTATTCACAGCGATTGTAGCGAACCAGTGCTTCTCAACGTTGCGCTTAAATCAACTTTACTCGGGGAAATAATGTGATAATAAAATGTCAAAGGTACTGGCAAAAAATAAAATCTCATCAATAAGCATACACAAAGTATGTTTCTCCAAAGTATATCTTTTAAGCCAATAGTGCATCCTTTAAGAAACGCTGCCAGTCGTGTGCATCTAGTTTTCTCACTTTCTCGCCTTTTGTACATCTCTCTGACCCGTTTACTCCGTGCATTACACGATGAAGTGTAAGCGCTCGCGATTCCGCTACTCATAATCAGTAGGCACATTCATGATCTTACTCAAGAAATTATTCAACTCTCCAGCCATAAAAACAAACAAACGATCCGAGTTCCAGCTCCGAGGTGCACGTCGTCAAGGGGTTGAGTACTGTGTGTAGTTTTCGCTGCACACGGATGGCGGATAGCCGCTGAACCGTGCGTGTGTTTCACTTCTGGTAGTGTGTGGCCGATGGCTGGACACGGTTTTATAATTCTCCCCACAGTGCGTGGATGAAGCCCCACGGGTGGCCACGAGGCTGTGGTTGACGAGCCTGGTGACGAGGTGGTGTGGGTTCGTGCGATCAGCCAAACCAGTTACTGGTTACCAGTTGCCGTCGCGTATTCGTTTCACAGTGTTCCAGCGCGAAGGTTACATCGGAGAGCATCTCTGCAGCGTTTGCTCTACCGTGACTTCGTGCCTTGTATCGGAAAGCGGAAAAAGAGAATGGAAAGCCTGCTGCCGACGAATTTTGCTAGACAGTGACACGACGGATGCAAAGAAACCTCCCGTGTTCGAGTTGCGTTTGTCCAAAGATGCCTTACAAGTTTCCTGTATTGAAATAATTAGCAAAGTGAGACACCATGAACGGTATTATGTGTGACGACGATCTGGACATTCTGCCCTTTCGGTGAAAGGGTGTTCATTCTGGAGTGCCACTGCTAACACGTCGGACAGATTGTGGAAGTGTGATCCAGCGAGTGAAACACTTTTCTCGGGGTCGACTGGTGCAATACGTGCAGTGCCAGTGAATTGTCGAGAGTGAAACCAAGGTGGGGGAAGGTGAGCGAAACAGTTTCACCAAACGCAGTGAACGTCGTCGTCCGTAATTGCGGCGACTGTGCCTACACAAACGATGGATTTGCAAAACTACGACGAGGACATATCGGCCAACGGGTACTACCAGCGCCTACTGAGCGATCACTATAGCATCCTGGAGACGGCTACCGTCGAGGGATGGATCGTATGTGTACCGCGATTCGGATCGTTCAGCAACCAGTGCCTGGTGGACCAGGAGTTTGCCCTTGCGCATATCCTCGTACCAAACGAGGAGCTGCCCGAGACCCACTTCTTCAACTTAAACTTCCTGCAGCTGAAACTGGACGAGCGGGCGCTCGCGTTCGGGGACGTGCGTGTGCGCATTCTGTTCGAGGAGATCTTCTACCGGGACGGGCTCAAGTACAAGGTCTGGTGCATCGAGCGACCGCTGCACGACATGAAGAAGTACGGCACGTACGCCGAGGACGATCTGTCACTCGGCCGCTTCCTCGGCATCGGTAGTCTCACAGAGGCGGTCGAATTTATCCGAACGGCGGCGAAGAAGAAGGACATATTCAGCAGGATGGACGGCAAGGTACAGCAGTTTCTGCGTACCCACGCCGACTTTACCAAGTGGCAGTTTGACGAACAGAAAGCCGCCGTAAAGATGATTTATGTCGAGTGTCTGGATTTGATATTGCAGAACCGCAAGCTCAAGGATCGCTGCCAGCGGGACATGCTACTGCGCAGCAATGTGAAGGTTGCGATCGAGACGTACGTGATGGATAAGCTGTACGATCATGTGAAGAACGTCATCGACGTATGTCGGGCGGAGCAGGCGGAAGCGTTCAATAAGACGCTGCGCAACTTGGGCGATGTACACTGTACGGAGTTCGAAGTCGCCCAACGGTACGGCGATCTGATACCGCAGGCAAAGAAGGAGCTTGCGAAGATTGACCACGCCCGTACGGTTATAGATAAGATTGCCTGCTTACAGAAAGTGATGGAAGCACTGACGAAGGGTGGTCTAAGCAAGCGGTGCACGTTGACGACAGACCATCTGGTGCCGCTGTTCATCTTCCTCATCTTGAAGTCGGGATTGACGCACTGGATGATGACGATCACTTTTCTGAAGGAGTTTCAGTTCAACAACGTGTTTCGGGAGCAACGCATTGAAACCGGTGAACACGGATTCCTGATCGCAACGCTGGAGGCGGCCATCGTGTACATCAGCTGCGGAAGTATCACGCGAACGCAACGTCTCGGTGTTAATCTGGACCCTCAATCCCCATCAAACGAATCGATCAGTTGGGAATTTCGCAATGCGGATGACTTTCTAAACTATCTGATGACGCTGATGCGTAACGATGATGAGACGCGTGTGGTGGAGCTGCTTCAGGACATCACCAACAATCAGGCGCTGTTGTGCAACGTTCCCACCGAAGCCGGCTACTACTATCTGCCCTCGATAGACGACCAAAACCAGCAAGGGCAGGCCGCGATTCACCTCGCGGCCATACTTGGCAATGCAAAGCTACTGACACTCATACTGTCCCTCCAGCCGAACGTGAACGCCGTCGACTCAAAGAACTGGACCGCGCTGCACTACGCCGCAGCGAACGGTCATCAGAATCTACTACTACTGCTGCTTCATGCCGGAATCAATATTAACAGCACCAGCAACGATGCACACACATCGCTCCATTTGGCGTGCCTGAATGGCCATAGTGGATGTGTGAAGGCGCTGCTATACTTTTCCGAGCATATGCGCATCTATGTCGACGTGAACGCGGCTACCGAGCTGGGTCATACGCCTCTGCACTACGCGGCAAAGTGGGGCTTTCTGGACATCGTGGAAACATTGCTAGAGTATACGGCCCGGGTTGAGGTGATGAACAGAATGGGCGCCACACCGCTTCGCTACTCACACAACGTGCGTATTACAAAGCTGCTGGTCGATGCGCTGCATGATCAGCGACGTAACGCGCTCAGTCGTAGTGGTCAACTGACCAGTGGCAAGTCTCCCACGGTAGCACAGAGGACAGTTTACTGTGTGGAAGACTTCATGCATGGCGGCGACGATGTTACGGAGGATGGGCGAGAACAGCGTACGATAGAGGAGATGAAACGCATCGAAAAAGCACTGGAAGCTATCGCGGCTCAGGACACTAAGTTGGCCTGTGTCTATCTAGGGCTGGATGAGGAGCCCAAAACCCAACGAGGTCTGCCATTGCAGACTCCTACCAGTGGTTTTCCTATCGCGGAAAAGCTATGCCATCCACTGTGCACCTGTAACCGATGCGTACGAAGATCCTCTGAGTTTTACAACCTGTTTCGCAAACCGTTCGGAACATCCACAAAGTCAGGCGAACATCCAGCGGCGACCTCCGCGACATTACGCGTCAATTTGAATGCCGTCAATGGAGAAGGTTATACGGCGCTGCACGTGGCGGCAATGCACGGAAACGTGGATATGGTACGAGTGCTACTAGAGCACAAGGTTAATCCCACCATTAGGCTCAAGTCCGGTGCGACGGCCCTACATTTAGCTACGCGTGAGCGTAGGTTGCGCATCGTGCGGATGCTGCTGAGTCGCTGTTCGTCTGCCGACATCGTGGATCTAAAGGATAGTCGGGGCGATACATCACTGCACTACGCGGTAGAACAGAACAATCTGCAGCTAGTGCAGATGCTGCTGGAGGGTGGTGCTGATCGTAGCATACGCAACTTGCAGGGCAAACGGCCGATAGACATCGCTAAGAATAATTTGTACTTTAATGTGGTGAATTTACTTGATCAGCGATAGGCGTTGTGTGTACGCAGCCAGAAATCCACGTTGTAAATATTCGACGGTTACTATACGCTTTACTCTAGAGTTGGACAAAGAGAATAAATTTAAACCGGTTGCTTTAAACATTGCACAACATTATTTTTGTGTTCGTCTTATCCTTATCTGCTTTCATCTCAACGTTGTTTTTTTTCAGTTTAGATAACAGAGAGCTAATAAAACCGTGTCACGTAGGAAAAGTATACCTTACAACGAGCGATGATGAAAGGCGTTCAGTTTGGAATGCAATTTTCCGATGGTTTCACTTTATTTTCAAATTCTTCTTTCAGGTAGGTATAATTAATACATTACTTTGCGCAACATTTGCAACATTCTGCTGGACGTTCTACTAATTTGAGAGTGACATTTACAAGAACGAAAAAAAAAACACACACACACACCGGACCGGTCTAAAAATTTCATTTGTTTCAAATCCAAAGCAGACCAGTGGCATCGCGTTCTGCATGTGTGTAATGTTCGCATCCATGCATAAAAGCTAATCGTATTTGAATTAGACC
The DNA here is from genome assembly GCA_000956215.1 of Anopheles farauti No. 4. Taxonomy (NCBI): domain Eukaryota; kingdom Metazoa; phylum Arthropoda; class Insecta; order Diptera; family Culicidae; genus Anopheles; species Anopheles farauti No. 4. Next base: position 5,384 of record JXWZ01009508.1, read on the forward strand.
AGAAGACTATGCAAACGGAAAGTGAATATAAAAACCCACAACTAACATCATCGCTCAAAACAATTTCACAATAGTAAAATACTAACAACAACACAAAGTATTCATTCAAACGTACTTTCGGTTCGGCATTAGGTTTGGTAAAAAAAAACAGACATATAACAAATGGAATAAAACAATTCTACAATAAATGAAATATGATTTGAGGAAATGTTATTGACTCTATCCTCTCCCCACTAGTTGGGGACGAGAGGAGAGAAGGTTGAGGTTGCTATGTTCATATGCATAACGCAATATTACTAGCAACCACTTGTTTAACCGCTTTCTCTGCGTCTTTTGATTGTTTTGGGACCAAATGCTGTAAATAATTGTAATGAGTTCTTTCCCTCCAGCATGTGTGGGTGTGTAAGGACAAGTTTACTTTTAAACGTTTGATTAACAAAAAATTCAAACCAACCGCCCCACACGATCCGGTCCAACATACAAGTAGAGATGTGTCAACTTCCAATCCATTCCAATTGTAAACGATTATCTTTGTTTGTTTTATGCTTAATAGGTCTATTCATTTGTTTTTATATATATATATACTTGCTTTAGCGACTAATCCACCTCGACATGATTCACATTTTCTACAAGGAAATTTATCTGAGCAACAACAAAAAAAAAATAACATAACACATAAATCGGCTCTCCTTATTGTACGTTTTGCGACATTGTATTACCCCCCTTTTCCCTGTACCGCTATCTACCGCTGCAGTTGCTGCATTCTTCCCCTAGCATACTGTGGTGCTTAGTGTCGCGCATATTGACTCATATTGAGTATCCCCTTTTTAGTGTACGCTTCCCATTCGGAACGGATGCGTATTTACATAGACCACGTTTTTGCTATAAATACACGCGTTGTTACATTGATCTTGATCATACTAGCAGCTAGGGGAAAGAGAGAGAAATAGTAGACGATTTTCTGTCTTCTGCGGATGCTGGGCGCACCTGGGCGCATGGGTTGTATCATACGTTACAAATTAAAAACATCTCACGCACGCATACACACACGCTGTTCGCTGTGTTTGTAATTATCCCCTTCTGGTTAAATGGTGATTTTGTAACGCGTGTGTCTTCGTTTAATCCGATCCGATAATTACTCTACATCTAGTCGGCTGTGGAATACTTTTTGCATGGATCGCTGTGCATGTGTACATGAATGGTTGCATGTATTGCCATATATGTATGTTTAACGTCTCATGTCTCACGCACGCACCCAGTCTCCCGGTTGCGGAACCTCTCCCCAAAGGAGCCGCTCATAGAGGTTGGGCAGCGTGTTAAAAGAAACTTATAGTAAAATAGTACACCCCCGCCGATACATGCTGGCACACGCTTCTGCTGCTCCGGTCTCTCTTGGAATACACTGGAGCGATAAGCACCTTAATCTTCTAGGTTGCGGAATGCCTGCTGCATGTCTTCGTAGAGCTGGTCGAAATCGGCCTTGATTTTCGGTTCACCGTCTTTCACGGGGTCCTGAAGTAACGGGACGAGATACAAGTAAAGTGTCAATGTTGTTTCCTCCACCCAACACACACACACTCACCTTGAATTTCATCGACGACAGCTGGTACAGAATGTTGCCCATCGAGTCACGGATCACGTTCCAGGTGATTTTGTTCTCGGACTGTGCGGTCGTCTCGACGGCATGGCGCGCCATATCGTAGAAACCGATCATGTTCTTCAACATTCCGACGGTTTTGTAGAACGGACAGAAGCGATCGTACGCGGAGTACGAGTTCTGCTGCAGGAAATCGTCCTTCAGCAGCTTGGCGACCTCGAGCGTGATCTTGTCCGTTTCAGCCAAGGATGCCTTACCGACAAGCTGCACGATTTCGGACAGATCCTCTTCCTCCTGCAGGATTTCCTTCACCTTCGTACGCATCGGCACAAACTCTGGGAAGTTCTTGTCGTAGAAATCTTCCAAAGCGCGCATGTACTTGCTACCAGGATGAGGGAAACATACAGGATGCAACAATTAGCACACATACACATAGCTACGCAGGTTGCGCGCGATGCACCTACCTGTACGAAATCAACCAGTTGATCGACGGGAAATGCTTACGCTGGGCCAGCTTCTTGTCCAAACCCCAAAACACCTGCACAATACCGAGGGTGGCGGAAGTGACGGGATCGGAGAAATCACCACCGGGCGGCGATACAGCACCGACGATCGAGACGGAACCTTCACGCTCTGGATTGCCAAGACACTTCACGCGACCGGCACGCTCGTAGAAGGAAGCCAACCGAGCGCCCAGATAGGCCGGGTAGCCGGAATCGGCCGGCATCTCAGCCAGACGACCGGAAATTTCTCGCAGTGCCTCAGCCCAACGGGAAGTGGAATCGGCCATCATCGACACGTTGTAACCCATATCACGGAAGTACTCCGACAGCGTAATACCGGTGTAGATGGAAGCTTCACGGGCAGCGACAGGCATGTTCGAGGTGTTGGCGACAAGCGCAGTACGCTTCATGATCGACTCGGTCACACCGTCGATCTCGACCGACAGCTCGGGGAAATCACGCAGTACCTCAGACATTTCGTTACCACGCTCACCACAACCGACGTATACGATCACGTCCGAGTTCGAGTACTTGGACAACGACTGCGAGATGACAGTTTTACCGCAACCGAAAGCACCAGGGATGGCGGTGGTACCACCCTGGACGCAAGGGAACAAAGAATCCAGCACACGCTGGCCAGTCAGCAGCGGATGGTTAGCTGGCAGCTTCTCCGTCACTGGACGCGGCTGACGCACCGGCCACACCTGCAACATGGTGAATTTGCTGACTTCGCCGTCGAACTCGGTCTCCAGGATGACGTCGTCGACAGTGTAGTTGCCGGACGGGGCAATGTACTTGACGGTACCCTTGGCACGTGGCGGCACCATCAGTTTGTGCTTCACGAGCGTGTTCTCGTGCACAATACCGTAGAGATCACCACCGGTAATGTGCGAACCCGCCTTCACGTTCAGAGGATTGAAGCTCCAGCTCTGCGTACGGGACAGGCACGGCACGTTGATACCCTTCGGAATGTAGATCGAGCTGGTCATTTCGTTAATGTCCTTCAGCGGACGCTGGATACCGTCAAAGATACTACCCATAATACCTGACAGAAAGAATGATTAATATTCTTAATGCTCTGAAAATTGATGTACAAAGGTAGCGACATCATACCTGGGCCAAGCTCCACAGACAATGGTTTGCCGGTACGCAGGACGGGATCACCGACGGTGACACCGGACGTTTCTTCGTACACCTGAATGGTGGCCATGTCACCCTCCAATCGAATGATCTCACCGACCAGCTCATAATATCCTACACGGACCAGCTCGTACATAGCTGAGCCGGACATACGCTCCGCCGTAACGACTAAAAATAAGGAAAATGAAAACGCGTAGGTTAGCATTAACGTGTGAGATATTTTCAATCTGAATTGCACTGTAACAAAACTTATTCATTCATCATTTAATAAAATCAAAATAAATAAAGTACAAATTTTAGTCTATTTGCATGTATCACATGGGTGTTAAAAAGAAAACCACATCATCTGACCAACCAGATACCACAGGTAAGTAAAGTTACATAATAGTTCGAGTATCATTCGGAAAAAAATAGAAGCTGACCTGCGATGAAATGTATGAGTTAAATTCCTACTCGATAAATCCATTTGGGTTAAATTAATTTGGAAGAAAAACATGGATAAACAATCCATTTCAGCACTACCACGGGATCACATGAACCAGTTCATCTCACGCACACATGCACAACCACTCTTACGCTATCAACACAAGCACAATACCACTTCACACGTCATGTGACTGCGGGCGACCAGCGACATCGCCTCAAATGACAGTTCGTCGAGAAGAAATTTTCCTTTTGCTTTTCCGATTAAGAAAAAGGCAAATATTCCTTAATTTTCGATTATTCTATGCAATGGAAGTAGTATGCTTACCAGGGCCAGACACGGCGAAAACGTATCCGAATTTGGACTCGCGGTCCTCATCGCTGATTTTCTTCAGATTCGACATTTTCTATATCGTTCCTCTCGTGACGGGCCTGTGTCGATGGCTTTTGCTGTTGCTGCTGCTGGCTTCCAGGGATGGTTATGCTAAAATGCAAAAATACGATCGATTAGAGCGGAAAACGACCCAACAACATCCACAGTAAAGGTCAGCTGATCAAATGTGATCCGAGATGTATTTTCCACAAACGCAATAAGCACCCGCACCATCGATTCCGACACCATCACCGCAGGTCATGTGACCTGTTTGGGTTCGGTTTTAAGCTTGCAAAATTTACTGCTTCCAAAGCACTAGGAAGTAATTGCGAAAATAGTTAAGATAAATATTAATAACACACCGAAAGATAAATATATAGCTGCCTACAAGAGCTAAAGTCACTAAACACGGAATCTTTAACTACAAAACATGTAATTAAATGGACGAATGCAAGCAAGAATGCAAAGAAAACTAATATCGATTGGTGCTGTAGCGTTAGGGACAATAAATACGTCCACGGTCACTTGATATGCAAACCTTTCTATAGAGCCGGAAAACCATGAAGGTTTCGAGAAATTGAAGATTAAAATCTTTGGAACGAACTTTACCAGCCAACCACTTCGAAAAAAATCAGTTTCTGGAATAAATAAAATTTGTGCAAGTCTATGAAGCCACCTCGTAGCTAAAGTGAATAGCGAAAGGGTTGGATCGTACGAATTGACAACTTTCTGACATGTACATGATGATAAAAAAAATTAAGGTAATTTTTTTCTGAAGTGGATAGACTAAAGTTTTTTTCCCAGATTTATTAAAAAAATCTACTTACATGAAGCGGATTTTAAAATCGCTTTTTGTAAGTTCGCTTTTTAGCAAACTGATTAATGAGAGCATGATATTTTATTATATTTCGGACAATAGACCAATCTTTTCGAATTTACTTTTCTGACGCTCCGAAAGCCACCGAACGTTGCCGAAGATTGCCGAAGTCTAGATTTCGAAAATTGTTTCAAAAGTTGTTCGAAAACCGAACTCAGATGCACTTTTAAAATAATCTATATAAAACACATACAGTGCCGAACAAAAAACAATTTAGCTCAACACTGTTTTATTAGCTAGTTTTCCGTGAGGATATCAGGATAAATATGTACATTCGCATAATTACATCGAGTTGTTTAAAATGGATCTTTCAATCAATCATATTAACCAATTTAAGATTCATTCTAAATTTCTCAGATTAAACGATACAATTTACAGAAGGTGTTGGAAATATTTATAATGCGAGAGAAAACGATAGCGAAAACGACGGTACATACATTTTTGTGTTGGATAAAACTAAAAATTCAATGGCATAGCACACACATTTCTGCTTAGGTATGCTGTCCGCACTTTTCGATGGTTCGCACTGCACGCACATTCTGTACTGTGCGTAGTTTCTGATCTCAAACTTGGACTCTGGAATTGATTGCAGCTCGTAAAACCTTAGGTGGAAGGAGGTACAACTTTAGCAATAGGCCAGTGGATGTCTTAAAATATTAGAAGCAAATATTATTCTTCGCTTTTCCAACATTTCGGAATAGTTTTCCTTGCTTAACTGTACGCGCACTTTGCACAGTGCTGGAAGTGTGCTATGTGGTGCGTGCATCTAGGTGTGTTCTGCGAACAGACGCACTCTACCCAACACTAGATTTTGAAATTTTGTTATCAGAATGCATGTACTTAGACTCGAAAATTTCATTATCCCAAGCAATTCTATTAGTTATGGCATATCACCGCCTCGGTGCTGGTCTTGATTTTGTTTACGAACGCTATCTGATAAATGTCTCTTAAAAAGACTTGGATGAGTTTGGCATGGGTGCTTGCTGTCAAACTAATGTTATTCAATCGTTGTCAGCCAATTAAAAAAAAAAAACAACAAGCAGCAAATCGTTTTCCCCGATTCTGTGTCCACGATTAATTTTAACACGATGGCCAGTTTAGCGGCTGCATTTTCAGGTGTTTTTTCCAAACCAAAAACATTTGCACTTCTACAATACACGACAGTTCGCTTCCGGCGAAAACCACGTTGGCTCGGTACCGCCAAAAGCAAATTGTTCCGCGTGCCGGAGCGCAAGAAACAAATCGAGGAAGAAATTGAGGAATTAAAGCGATTGAACAATAACTATCGCACGCAGATGCGAGCGGTAAAGAGTTTTCTACGAGATGAAGTGGAAGCATACAAGCTGGTGTCCAGAGCAGGTATGGTTCTGCAAACACCGGAACAGGAGGAGGCCGAATGGCAGGAAGCATTACGCAGGAACGACGAATGGAACCAACAAACTGCAGAACAGCGCGACGATCGGTTAGCGCAGGAACGGGCTGCTCGTAAGGAGTACATCCTGGAACGGCTGGTCTTGAAGGAGCAACGAGAACTGGAGAAAATTGAACAAATTGAAGCGAAGGTTCGCATTGAAAAAGAACAGTCGAAAACGTTCATCACCCGCGAGAACATCGATAAAGCGATCGAGCTGGCACTGGTACAACCAACCTCTTACAACTTCGCACTCGACCGCGACGGTAGTCTGCACCGTTCCTCAGATTCAACTAAAGAAACTAACTAGGTGCGGGTTTCGCTTAGAATCATGTATTTCATGTAGAATTTTTGAATAAATATTCCCAATCAGGAGACGCATTCAACTTCGTGTTAATAGTGCTGATGTTAATTATATTGCCGCTACGTTCGGCTTGGTTCGTATTGATTGAAACAAGCTCCTGTAGGAATCCGGTATCCATACCAAGGCTAATGTCGAACAATATTTCACCCAGCATAAGTTTTACCTTGCCCGAACGGTACCTAATTATTTTACCGATGCAACCTTCGGCCAGATCACGTACTGTGCAGTATTTGGGACCTTCCTCACCATTCATAACAGTTTCTGATTTACTATCGCCGCCATTTGTAGCGCGTTTATCGTCTGTATCACATTTTCCCGGCAATGCGTCGGGCAGTTGCAAAAGGAAAATTTTGTTAGGCTGTGCCTCGGACATAACGCTGTCCACTGTGCAAAAAGGATCCTGTTTCATTTCCACCAAGGTTTCCGTCTTCACTTCCGGAGGTTTGATTTTGTAATCGACTAAAACATTTTAAAAATCCATTAGCATTGTTTTAAGACTATGTTTGAGTGTAACGTACCATTTTCCAATTTCACTGGTAGCTTCAAGCCGTTCTCCAATTTTTTATCCAGATCAGTGACTTCTTCGTCCAAATTGTCGCACAAATGTTGTATCCGTTTGCGTTCATCTTCCAAATCTAGTTTCATATCTAATTTGGCAAACACCGGCTTTCGAATAGCATCTGGCTCTTTGGATGAACTAGATTTATCTAACAAAATCAAACAAAATAATTAGTAAGCTTACCGACGTTTCCAACCACTAGACGCGTACCGGTTTTGGATGCGCGGGATGGTGCTCGTTGTCCCATGCCATCGGAAAAGATGCCGGACGTTTGAACAAAAGCAGCTTTTCTGCTCTTCGTATCTTTATCATTTTTGTTGCGTTCAGTCTTAACTTTGCCTTTCGGGGTAGTGGTGGCCGTTTTTACATCTCTGAAATCAAAAATAAGCTATAACTTCCATGCTTCCATGCATGCTGTTCTCGAAACTAACGTATTTTTGTTTCGCACAGCATTCAAGTTCGGGGTGTAGATTTTCTTGTTTGCCGGTGGCTTTGTTGTGCGCCCATTGGCCAAGGTAAGGTCCCGCGGTATGCGGAATGACTGCAGGCGTTCTGTCTTCACAGATGCTTCCATCGGAACGCTGACGTTGCCAATCAAATTATTGACTTTCGGTATGAACTGTGTATCGATGCCTGGTTCCTGTTTGATGCGTGGTGACGAATCCATTCTGGAATTTGTAACAGTAAACACTGTATGTAAAGTATGGTTCACAGTTACTTTCTCTATCGAGCAAATTTGCACGCGCTCCGCTTCCGAATTTTTGCGTGCTGCTCTCAAGAAGAATCAAAACAATCAACATGGAGTATGTACCTCAATGTCAAGCATGTGTTCTGCGGACATACTTCTAAATAGAAATAATACAACATTCGAAACCAAATAAATAATAAAAAATTACGCGCATTCAATAATGATAAATTAATATTAATCCTCCAAGCAATAGATAGTTCAAGTTTAATTGTTTAAATCCAACACATATTATTCTCCATATGAAATCCAAATCATATTTGGCAACACTGCTGAATTTGACGTTCATTAATGACGCTTTGCCAACGAGAAAAACGCTGGATTGTTTGTGTTATCAAGTAGATTTTCTTAAAACAGTTCCAGTTTTTAAGCGGGTTATGAGTAATAAAATTATCTATTATAGTGCTTTAAAAACTATTTCCTATCATCTGTAGCAACGAACGTTTGACGCGTAACTTGTGCGGTTCGAAGTCTGTTTTAGATTAGCAAGTGGGAAGCAGGCTGAACTACGACGCCTATTATGGAACATAGTTATACGCGGGATTTTCGACTGCTGGAAAGTAGTCAAACAGCAATGACCCGTACATTAATGATTCACCGGCCGCCCCAGTGCCCGTCGTGCCACACGCATTCGCACGATGAGCGTATCGACCTAGAGGAGTCGTACAATCCTCCAATCCCTTCTTACAACGAAGAAAGCGCCCGTCGGGCTATGCAGGAAAGTGAAAACATCGTTGTCACCGCGCGCAACTCAGAGTATGACGAAGATGATTGGGAAGAGCGTGTAGCCAAGTAAGATCATAACACAAGGGGATGTTAGAAATTATTCCTATATAAACAACCACTTTCTGTTGCCTTCTAGGTTCGGCTGGTCGGTGCAGCAATTCAAGCTATTCGACCGTGTGGCAAGGCTTCTGGATATGGACCGTCTGGCTAGATTAACCAACACCGAAAAGCAGCATGAGCCTGTGCATCGTCGCACGGTTATCGACAAATCTGTCAGTCGGCTACGTCAAGCGTTGGCGAGCGTTTCTTGGGAAACCCGGTTAACACAATGGTTGCATGGTTTGCTGATGGAAAATCTTCCACCCTGCTACCTAGCAATCTATATCGACATACTGCAAACACTTCATGCCAAACTGCCACTATTGGTAAACAAAATGATATTTGGCAGCGCACTGAACGTAGGCCAGGAGTTTTTGGGACCGGTACTAAAGAAACCTTGGGAACCGATAGTGTCCCACAAGAATCGCAAACTTCCTGGCCAACCATACATCGTCGTGGTACCGTCAGTTCCTAATTTCATGCAACCAACCGGACGGCAGCAAAAATGGTTCAGCTTGTTTGCTACGATGTCTTCGGTGATACCGATTCAAGGGTCAGCAAGCAAAACTAACATCGACAAACAATCGCTTCATGCGCTGGCGGAGCACATGGTGGCTAGTACGCGCTCAAAAATACAACAAGTACGCAATTCCGCACCAAATCGGTCCATCATTCTGGTTGGCTTCGACGCCGGTTCTGCACTTGCCATCCAGGTTGGATTGGTGGAGTCGGTTAGTTGCGTAATTTGTTTGGGTTTTTCGTACAATACATATAACGGTGTTCGGGGTGCGCCGGATGACCACATCGTGGATATTTCGTGTCCTGTGTTATTCGTCATTGGTCAAAATTCAGCTCGTGCCAGGTAAGGATGGGCTATTTCAATTATATTTGCCTGTGCTGCACCTGCATAATTTATTTTATTTATTTACTATTTAACAGCCACGAAGAGATTGAAATGCTGCGTGACCGAATGACGACACAGACATCGCTTGTGGTCGTTGGAGCAGCAGATGAATGTTTACGTGTATCCAAAACGAAGCGCAAAATAGAAGGAGTTACCCAGTCGATGGTAGATAACATGGTTGCAGATGAGATAGCAGAATTTGCAACCAATTGTCTGATATGTCCACCGCGAACGAAGCAATCCACCACCGTTGGACAGTTCATGAATGGCTTGATGACGTCTGAGTACACGGATCCAAGTAGCCTATCTACACAGCGTAATGAAAACGATTCAACTACGTCGCGAAAACGAAAACACGCTCAAGATCCAAAATCTGATGGTAAAGTCCAGAGAAAACCTTATACTCGTCGTACTCCTAAAACGCTGGAACAAAGTCGCGCGATTCAAAGTTCGCAGGAAGCCCTCGATATTGCGGTACAGAGCATTTTGCCCACAACTCCCGAGAAACAAATTAAATCGGAAAAAATCATTTTACCACCGCCGAAGAACGAAAATGAGGCGAAATATGAAGGTCGCGAATCTGGTGGTACGCAGATTATTTCCGCTATGGCCAGTACTCCTATAATACTGCCGGCAATAAAACGAGCTCCTTTGCAACCAGCAGTCAATATCACAGGCATAATGCAGCAGCCGAGTGATGTGAATGTTAAGTTGATCAACTCGAATCAGTTGATACAGTTGAAACCAGCCACCGGAACAACGCAAAAGTTCTACTCCATCAAATCAACTTCGAAACCGGTAGTTTCTGTACTTGCCAATAGCAGCACAAGCGTGAACGAAACTGGAATACAAACGGCTGAAATTAGTAGCCCACCAAAGTTTACGATCGTTCGTAACATGGGATCAACACCAACCGTTTTCACCAACGTTCCGGAACAGGAAGATGTTGCCATCAAAGTCGAAAGAGATTTAGCAGAGACAAACATATTTGATTTGCCAATCGTGTTTGCCGACAATGACGGTATCATACAAGATGTTTCTCCCGAAAAAATAAAGCAGGAACAACGATCGACTAGTGCAATGGGAACGGCAGCAACGGCAGTAACGCATGCAAATTCTACCAAAAACGCTGCACCTGCTGCAGACCTTCAGAACACGACAATAGTTCCATCTATTAGGAATCGCTTTGTCACACTACAACAACCTGCCGGAAGCCTACCGATAACGATCGGGAAACAGAAACAGATCGTTAATTTGATCATCAACAAGGGAAATTTAAAGCCCGTGGACCCCAGCATGCTTGTTCCGATGGGTACGAAAATTAATATTCCCGCATCTACTGCATCCAGTGCATCCACTGTTCCGACAACTGGCACTATTGTATCAACCGGTACTAGAGGTCCCACCAACATTGGGAAATTAGTTCTGACAAAGCCGGCTGTCGCTGGAACAAGTGGTGTGGTGAAAAATTTGAGTGAACTTTTAACCAGCGGGAAAGTTGAGTTTGTTAGTAGCGCTAGCGTTAAACAACCCGCAATCTGCGGAACACCGGTCAGCATACAACAGGGTAAATTTCAACCTATCATAATTAATTCTATTGGTACAAATAAGCTTCAATCGATGACGACGAAGGATTCAACCACCCTTGGCGGCTCCGCCAGTTCCTCCGTGAGCGGAAACATCCAGAATATGGGTGGGAATAAGATTTTCATTAAAACAAACTCCAGTGGACTAGCATCAGCTTCCAATGCTACTGTTTCATCTTTGGTGGGTCGCAATGTTATGCTAAAACAATTTAACATCGTTACTACATCGACGGGCGTGAAACAGACGGTACCATCGATTGTATCAACAAGTACAGATGCTTCGTCTAAAGAAAAATGAACATGTTTTTATGTTTACCACGTAAAAATTTCTATCCAAAAATTGTATCGCCTAAATAATATGTATCTCTAACTACATTTAAATATAGAAAATAAACAAAAGCGGTAGTGTTAAATCCTTTTTTACCTTCAATAATACATGGAATCTAACGAACCTGCGCATTGTTGCAAGTTGTTATCTCGGTCGGTTGGTTGCGCAACTATTTGCTTGTTTAAATGTGTCAAATTGAATTGCTCATTTACGGTAATTCGTACCGCAGCAGAATAAAAACATCTTCAACAGCATCGACAACATTCAACGGTATGTTACTATTTTAATTATAAATAATAAATTCCTGAGTTTATTTGGTAATCATCACTTTAGATAAAATGCTGTTTATACGATCCATGGTGGGTGCATTATCCCACCTTAATCGGTCCGGTTTACAGCCAAAACCGCTAAATCGACCATTCTGGGGATGGGTTAACATGATGTTCAATCGTGTGGACCGTTCCAGGTTAAAAAAAGTCGGACCCGATAGGTTATGCGCCGAATGGCTATTGAAAAACGGAGCGAAAGCAAAGTTTGTAAAGGACCACCGAACTCACGTACACTTTAACGCACTGCCGGACGAAACTCAGCCTGTTCTGATGGAAGAGCTCGACGGTACGGATTCTGGGATTATGCACATCGGGTTCGATCATCTGGAGGGTTTGAGCCAACTGAGGAAAGTAATCCTGCACAACTGTGTGTATATCGATGATCAAGCCCTGTGGAAGCTACGATACGTCGCCGAAACGCTAGAAGAATTGCAAATATCAAAGTGCGGCAATGTTACCGATCAGGGATTGCTACAGCTCAAACAGCTACCTAAACTACAACAGCTAAGAACTTTCGAGTTACCATACGTGAAAAATATGCAGCTGGTGGATGAAAAACTGAAAGAAGCACTACCAAACTGTACGTTTGATATGAAACCATGAAAATGTGTGTTTTTACACATAAAAATAAATCGTTCTTTAATTCACGCTATTTTCAAACATGTCTATACTTATCCATCGTAGTTGATAAGGTTATATTATTCCCATATGAGCACATAAATAAATCTTACTTCGTCGATTGTTTTGATGTGTACCGTATTCTCGACGAAACGTTGTCAAAGGTGGAATCAGCAAAATAATTGGTCTACAAAAACATTCCTCTCGTATGGGACGAAAATCGTGAACCAAAATTTGTTAATTGTGAATAATTTGATTACAATGGATCCAAATGTGCAGTTTCAACCACTAATAAGCTCAATACAGAAGGTTGCCCTTTTCGAGACGAAAGCGGTAGGTTCAAATTGGATAGTTCTGTGGTAACGGTGATTAATGCTGTGTTTTTCGGCCCCCTTCCAGAAACTCTATCTTATTGGTAGCAACAGCAAAGAGACGCGCTTCCGTGTACTAGAAATCGATAGGCGTGCTCCGGAGTTGACGATTTATGAAAACCCAAACGAGCTCGAAAAAGGGGATATACGAAAGTTTGTCCAATCACGTTCCTTCATTCGCTCTATTAGTGCGTATGGTGTGTTGGGATTTGTTAAATTCCTCGAAGGATATTATTTGATTTTAGTAACCAAGCGTACGCGATGTGCCTTCATCGGGAAACATATAATTTACACTATCAAAGATACAGCCATGATACGGGTGAATGAATCATCGAGTAAACAGATGCACCCACTGGAGCAACGCTACGTAAAGATGTTCAACAATGTAGATTTGAACAGCAATTTCTATTTTAGTTACAGCTACGACCTTACCCATAGCCTCCAGTACAATCTGGCTCCTCCGAAGTTTGTAGGCACACGCTGCGATATTGTGAAGGACGAGCCACTGGTATGGCAGAATCGGACAGGCGAAAAAATTACGTACGCTTTCCGAGGTGTGTCGCGGGAACGATTTGTGTGGAATGCGTTTCACTTGCAACCGATGAGAGAAGTCGTGCACAAGGATTGGATGCTGGAAATTATACACGGTTTCATAAGCCAGTCGAGCATTAGCATTTTTGGCCGGCAAGTGTACGTTTGCCTTATAGCGAGACGGAGCACTCGGTATGCAGGGACACGGTTTCTTAAACGTGGAGCCAACTTTCATGGTGATGTTGCAAACGAGGTGGAAACGGAGCAAATCGTACTGGACGGTAACCGAATGTGTAGCTTTACGCAGTTACGGGGTTCGGTCCCTTCGCATTGGTCACAGGACGTTAGCAAAATGGTACCGAAGCCGCAGATCGCTATTGATTTGTCAGATCCGTACGGTGAAACCGCAGGAAAGCATTACCAACGACTGATGTTTCATTACGGTGCACCGGTAATTATACTAAATTTGGTAAAGACAAGAGAAAAACGACGCCACGAAAGTTTGCTAAGCGAAGAGATGCAGTCAACGGTGAGCTATCTGAACCAATTTCTGCCCCCACACTTGCGGATTCGATACATTGATTTCGATATGGCACGCAAAAGCCGTGGTGAGGGCAACGTTATGGAAAAGTTAGCAAAAATTGCCGAAACGGTGATTCAACAGACGGGAATGTTTTACCTGGACGACGAGCGAAGTCAGAAACAGATGGGTATTGTGCGGGTGAATTGTGTCGACTGTTTGGATCGCACCAATACGGCACAGTTTGCGATTGGAAAATGCGTACTTGCTCATCAGCTATACGATTTGGGATTTTTGAAAGAACGAAAATTAGAGTTCGAGTCGGACTGTATTACCATGTTAGAAAATCTGTACGAAGATCATGGCGATACTTTAGCTCTACAATACGGAGGATCACAGCTTGTGCATCGAATTAAAACCTACAGGAAAACGGCGGTGTGGGCCTCGCAAGGCAATGATATTATGCAGACACTAAGCCGCTACTATAGCAACACTTTTAGCGACACGGAGAAACAGCATAGTATAAACCTTTTCCTCGGTTACTATATTCCTTCGCGATCGGAAGTTAATAGTAAGTATGGGATACTTTTCATTTTTCCCAATGATCACATTAAAGTGAGGTTAATTTTAGTACATCACGATTTATTAAGCAGTTGGTGTAGAGAACGTAAAGATATAAAATAAGCAAAATATTTTTTCCCCTATTTGTTTTCTTTAGAGACGCTTCACATATGGGATCTGGAAACTGATTTTTATATACACAATTCACGCTTAGATGAAATTAGAGAAATTTCTACAATCCCTCTCACCCAGTGGGTTAGTCCGTTTGTGATGAGCTGTTTGCCAGCCGCCGTGAGTGATGAGAATCGTGTTGCGAAGGAGTTAATCAAGATCCATTCGACTGATGCCGAAATTATAGACTATTACTCAAACTTTCACTATGACTACAAACTTACCTCGTTTGAAGAACACATTGATTATCGGCTAAGCCATTTGTCGAGAAATTTAGCACCCGCTTTTCGATCCCACTTCAGCCCTTTCGAACCTATCAGGCGGCAACAGAGCACAGCACTAAAGAATCCATCGCTTACCGGTCAATCGTCTACCAGCTCGGCAAACAGCTCGTCTTCCGATCGATCGGACGATGAATCCGAATCGGACGAGGAGGAAAAAAGCAATCGAAACGCGGCACAGATCGGCAGTAATAACATCAGTCGTGCGGAGGATCCTGTAACGTTGAGCTCCATGTTTCCGATGACTAACGACATTTACGGGTTCGAGATTCGAATGCCCAAAAAGGCAGACATGTTAAAGTATGTTTTGTTTTTAGGACAGAAAAAATGTAAGTTAAACATTTCCATTTGAACATTTAGATACGAGAAGTATGCAGAAATCAATCGAATCTGTAACTCACTTGACGGATCAGCCCGGCCAGTATCTCCGCACCAGTACAATCGCCATGCGCTAATGAATGAAAGTGGTGGGCTTTCGATATACAACAACGAAATTATTATCGCCAATGGGAAGTCTGAGGAGGATATACCGAACGATATCGTCATACCGACTGTCAGCGACGAAAGCATAGCTATCTACGAAAAGTACTGTATGCTGAAACACACGATCATGCACGGTTTCCGATGTGATCCGAAGATACTAGAGTACGTTAACATGTTCGCGTAACTA
>JXWZ01009525.1:0-75154 GCA_000956215.1 Anopheles farauti No. 4
AGAAACAACGAAGGTTGATTGTTTTAGCTCGCTAGCTTGACCGCTCTTAGTCGTTTGAAACGTGAGTTAGGAAGAAACATTTTAATTCCTCAAACCCTGGAATGCTCGAACAAAGGCATCAGTAAATTCGTGTCCTATATAGTACATCATTTATTCTGATACACAAAAAGCTTATTCCACCAATGCCCTTCCTATCCGGTTGCTATAGCAACGTGAACTGCAGGCCAACGTGTTTGCCGCCAAACGCATATTTGCAAAACGCCCTCTGGCGGCGCTTGCTAGCAGCTTCCATTATTTCATATGGAATTTAACCGCACCTCTATCAAATGTAATACTTTTGGTTGAAAAACAACAAACCAGCGTTGAAAGGAGTGGATAAAAATGTCCAATTTCCCACCAATATAATAGACCCCACGCCGCCCCCTTACCATGGTTCGTTCCTGCCGTCCTACCGCTTATTAGCAGCGACGTGACCGGAGTGGCGTAAAATTACCGATAAGCCGCGATACGGCGTATGATTTTCACACACCACCAGCCCACCGGCGCGGGCTATTTTTTTTTCCTATTTTTTGGGATGACTTTTTTCCCCGCCGTAGTTGCGCGTGGAAAGGCCACTTTGATGGTGTGCTTTTGCCCAAACCGGCGGAACCAAGTGCACAAATCAACACAAATTATCAGACGCGCTTTGAAAGAGATACATTCATTTTCCATCGGACCTACCTTTCTATCCCCTCCCATCCCGACCCGCCTCCCGTCGAAGGGAGTGTCCATTTTTCACGGCAATTAAATAAATTAATGTTGAAAATAAAAGCACCCGGTTTCGGGGCGCCGGAAGAGTTTTCCACCGGTGCCAATGTTCAATCGACCGAAATGTCTAAATGAATCTGTAAGCTTGGCCTCCGTTGGCTTCCGTTGGCAGGAGAAATTACAGATTTGAAAGGTTCGGCCAGTGATGAATAAATGTATTTATGGCGTTGTTATTACAATTCATTGCAATTGTGCACATTGTAATAATCCTACTGGTAACTCAAGAACGAAATAATTTTAAAAAAGCATTCTAACAACATGCTTCATGTAGCTGAAACTGATTTGGACTCGGACCTCCTGATAGCTTATAGTAGAACCGCACTCTAGACTGAGAAAATAATTGAAAATTGTACTCAATTTGCCAGTGACCTGAAAGCCCGCAGGAATGGTTTTACAATTTACTCATTTTTTACTTTTCTCCCTCGACAACCACCCCATTTTATTACCCAAAAACAAACCTATCACCCGGACCATGCCTTCGGACGTTATTACTTCCTTTTACAGAACTGTCCATACGCAACTGTCCCAAGTGAAAGCACCCGAGCAGTTATTACGCCCCACGGTGACAGCTTCCCAAAGGAAGTGGCTCCACGATGCAAGATTGCAAAACAAACCATTCGTGTGCCGTACGTATTACCTAACCGGTGGGAAATAATAAACATGACGAGTGTCCGAAACGGTGGCACACAATAAAGCGGTCCAGAAAGCATGGCTGATATAATGGACATTTCCAAACGGTACGCGATGCGATCTAACGTGTCACCTGCTTCCACCTTTTTAAAATACGAAAAGGTGTTTTTTTTTTTGGGAGTGGAAACGTAAGAATTGGTCGTCGGTAACATACACCCGAAGGGCACTGTCACTGGGGAAGGGCACTACAATTGGGGAGTTTCTGTGGGGTTTCATTCAAAGCTCCATGCACTGCAGGTAGCAACTTCCGGTGCAATCTCTTAACAGGTCCAAAGACGCCTGATGAACTTCGGGAGATACTTCAGGGGACAGACCGTCCCAAGCCGGGCATACCATCGCCAACCGGCAGAGATTTCCTCTCGTGCGGCCAACGACCTTCGGCATCAATGGCAGCAGCGCGCCGCGACATGATCTCGTTTCTCTGCTTTATTATTAGCGGATCTGCGATGCCGCCCCAAGCTGGGCTCTCGTTTTCTCTTTCACCCGACACACTCTCGGTGGCGTTCCGTCACTTTACCGCCACGGGAAACGTGTTCCCCTATCTCGTGGCGTTTCTGTTAGTTTTGAGCTCTTTTTTTTGTTGTTTTTTGCAAGGTGCAAGGTGAGCTTTTTTCGACTTTCCTTCTACCGGGCTGGTCCGTGCGGGGCCGGTTTCTTCTCCGATAATTGGGCCATTATGTGGAGCAATCGACGAGAACTGGCCGGACATCCGACAGCACGACAGCGCATCGATGATAAAATGTGGAAAAGTAATCTCAAATGGCAGGAGTTGTGCCTGGAGTTTACAATGGGATTTTAAATGTTATTTCGATTTAATTAATTGGCACCTTAATAATTTTAATTAACTTTTAAGGTACCGTTGTGTAATGTGTGGAGAAAATATGCATGTAGAATTCATTCGAGCGTAGATGATTGTATGAAAGAAGAATGTGATAATTAATATGGTAAACTAGAGGAAACCTAATTACGCCCAACTGTCACATAATTGTTGAAATTTTTGCCTCGTGTTTATAGGTTGACCCATAAGCGTAACAGCAACTTTAGTCTAATTATCTACAATGTTTTGTTACGTTTGTTTTTTTCGATCCAACGCGATTGAGTTTACGTAATCAATTTCATAGCTCAGTAGTAGGGTAACTAACAGTTTGACTAAAAAAAAATAATTAATTGCATATTACAAGTGGTTCTTTTGAATAAAAAACAAACTTTTTTTCTGTTGGATTTAAATTACATGGTACTTTTTTTTTTGTTTAAACTTTTTATTTACAAAAAAATTAGACAAGTCATTGTTTCATAATTAGTTTGTAATCAACAGTATAACTTTTGTACCCCATTTTCGTCCATCTTCCGTAGAGGAGATCTTACATAAAACTCTAGGACTGGTTCGCTGCAATAAACACTACCAATAAACGAGTTGCACTATTATCAATTGCACAATTTGTGGAAAGGAAGCAAGGGAAGATGAGATAAATTAATAACTCCATTAGTATGAAACCACTGCCCACGATCGATCGAACTACCCCGTATCGGGTAAACAAGCAAACCACCCCGTTTGGTAGAGAATGTACCGACCGACGGCGATCATGAAGGAGCCTAATTCGTTTATTACGCCAACGTCGCTCCCACTAATAAATCACGCCTAATTTGCTTCACGTTTCCCCGCTTTTGTGTTTTCTTTTCTGCCGGGATCAATTTAAGCTGTAAACCACATCGTTCGGATTCGGAGTTCGGAGGAAAGAAAAACAAAAGTAAGCTCGATGATGTTGCACCGCGGCTAATTACCTATCTGTCGCCTCCCGCGTTCCGGGCTTGGCAAGACGATAAATGAAGTTCGAATGGAGCCGGTATTTATGGTGGCTTTATTTTTAATCGATCGGTGCGTTCCCTCTGTTTTCTTTCACGACATTAGACCTGCCGGCAAAAGTCCACCGCCAAACCGGTAACCGTTCATCAACCGCGTACCCATAATGCCCCGGCATGCGTCGTCTAATGAAAGTGAAACTTTTGTTTTCTTTCACCGTGCAGTGGAGTTATTTGATTGTCTCTCGCTTTCTGTCGCCGTTGGGCTTTTCGTTGGGTCAAAATTATGAGCTATAAATTAAGAGATATTCAGCAAACCAAAAAAAAAACCCCGAAGAGTATAAAAATCCCTTTCGGTTATCATTATTGAACCGGATCATAGGAGGCCGGTGGTGGTGATGATGGCATTCACCGACATTAAAATAACCGTTCCTTTGGACCGTTTTGCAAATTTAGCTATCCGCAATAAATGTTAGGTGGAAACCATTTTCTGAAGAATACATTTGTCCAAGCCGCATGCAAAGAACAATGGTTCCCGCAATCGACACTTTCACGCATAATTTTGAATTATTTGTTTGGCAAAGAATGGGCAGGTAACGGCAAAGCGGTAGGCGTGAGTGGGGATATTTTAAGGTTCATATAATTTACGTTCCACGAAGGTAGCGATTTCATTTTGAATGCTGTCGCTAATTTACTGTCTGTGCATTAAACGAAACGTTACAGCTGGTAACGGCTAGTTTGTTATAATTATTTGTTATTGGTTTGATTGTTTATCTGCAATTGACGAATGTTCCAAACAATTTTTATCCACATATCAAGAATACGAAGGCTTCACATTTCTGTTGTTTCACAATTATTTCAAGAGTTTATCTATGGTCATGCATAATAGATTTTTTTCGGATTAAAATATAAACATATCAACTGCCGCATATTATGATTACACTGTAAGATTAGTTTGTATATTATTATACACACAACGTCGAATTCTTATAAAACCATCTCGCGTAATCGGCCTTACTATAATCGAACACACACCATTACACTCCTACCTCTAGCTTTACGACTCCTAACTTGCCTTAAACGATAATGTTCTTACGATAAGTGACGAAATCTGGATGAGAAAGGTAGCCACTCTACGTATCACTCTTCCATAGCTTTATCGTTTTATCGTTCTCGAGTGCGGCCGACGCGATAATGTTCTCCGTCGGATGGCACGCCGTACACAGCACCGTATCCGTGTGACCCTGCAGTGTCTGCACGATCTCCTTACTCTGCAGGTTCCAGATGTACACCATATGATCCTCACTGCCCGACACAATCCACTTGCCGCCAGTCACGGAGAAGTTGGCGAAAATGCAATACTTCTCATTTCTGTGTCCGGTGTACGTCTTCAGACACTTGCCCTTCGAGTAGTCCCACAGTTTGAGCGTGTTGTCGAGCGTAGCCGCAAGGATGTATTTGCCGTTCGGTGAAAACTTCACAAACGACACCGGTGGATTGTCGTCATCGATCAGCGTCTTCAGGCACTGGCCACTGGCCGTGTCCCAGATGCGGCACAGCCCATCGTAGCTGGACGAGACGATAAGCGAGCCATCGCGATTAAAGTGCACCGCCGATACCGGATCGGAGTGGGCGGGCAGTGTCTTCAGACACTTGCCCGTCCGCACGTCCCAGATGCGTACCGACTCGTCGAAGCTGCCCGAAACGATGAGATTGCTCTGCGGGTTGAAGTTGCAGCAGAACACGTAGTTGGTGTGACCCTTAAGTGTCTTCAAACACTTGCCCGAACTGAGCTCCCAGATTTTGAGAGTTTTGTCATCGCTGGCCGTCACCAGCAGGCGGCTATCGCTTGACCATGCCACATCGCTTATCCCAAGCTTGTGCCCGGAAATAGTTTTCTCAAACTTTCCATCGTAAGCGCCCCATATTTTAATCAGCTTATCAGCCGCTGTGAGAAGTGAAAGAAAATGGAAAAGTTGCTACTATAAATGTGGAACAGGACGGAAACCAGGATGCTTGTACTTACAAGAGCTAGCTAGCCATTCACCGTTCGGGCTGAATTTTACTGCAGAAACTGCCTTCGTATGGCCGGCAAGGGTGAATTTGAGTGTATAGTTTGGTTTCTGAAAAGGTAATGTTGTATTAAAATACAGCACCGACCTAAGCGACTCTTTTCCTGTTTTCCCGGCATTGAGGTACGTACCACCGATAACGACTGCCGGTTTTGGCTGGATGGGGTGTGCTGACTCTGCGACGGAGGAGGCGCAGTTTGTATCGGCGTTGGGATGTGAATCGGATGTCCACCGTGTCCAACTGGCCCTCCGAGTGGTACCATTATTTATGATGTTCTATCGCCACACCAAGCCAACGCTGGATGGATGCCGAGATGCTCCGCGTACCTTGGCAGAACGATGATGGTTGGACTTTAGATGGTTATGTCAACTAGCACAACCGACAAGTGTATAATTGTCACACTTTACAGGGGATATTAATTCAATGCAATCACTTATTTTTGCAATAATTTACTTTACACCGCTGAAAAAGCCAAACCCAAACAATCGCAAGTAAAAAAGTTCGCGTCTTTTCCTATCTGTCATTTGTGTTCGACTTATTCGAGCAGTTACACTGCTCGAATGTACTTTTAGTACAAATTGTCAGATCCATGTTCTAAAACCCGAAATATCAATGCATTGGCAAAAATAATTAGCGGAAATATCAATGCATTTTGTTGATGTCGATATTGACAAATTAACACCAATCCATGACATTAATTTGGCTTTGTAAATTCTTTTATTTACATAGCGCTCATAACAATTTGTTGTAATCTACGTTGTTGTTTGGACCAGAACCAGGGCACGGCATGCGTACCACAAGCCAGCAGTGAATGTTTTTAGCTGTTTGTCTTCACGGGCAGTTCTTCTCGATGTTCCTAATTAGCATGCGGATTTACCGAGTCTGTGCCGGATCCCGTCTTATTGCTCTCCAAATTATCGTGCACTGTTCTACTTCTTCTCGAACGTGTAGTGGGGCTTGCCCTCGTACGGGAACTGCTTAGCCAGCACCGGTCGGAACATTTTATAGTTTTCAAGCCAATAGTACAGTGCTAAACAGCCGGTCATGACACCCAAAAATGCTGTCCAGTAGGTTTTCATCGAATAGCGCGTTGGCTCAGCAGAACCATAACGATCCTCGGACCAGAAATCCGTTTCGGCGTGTAGCTAGAAGAATCAAGTGACAAAAGCTTGAAATCAGACACCACATTGCGGCGAAAGAATCATTTCATCTCACTGTATCGTGAAGATTTCTCTTCAGCTCCGGAAAATCGTACGGATAGTAGGGATCGCGTGCTTCCACTGGTACGTCCGGTAGCTTCGGATAGTCACCATAGCCGAGACCATCATCGGGATATGGCTGGTATTCCGCCGAAGTCAGCCCGTATTTTTTTGCAGCCACCTCGCGTTCCTTTTCGGATTCCGGGAACTTGCCAGGTTTGAAGTCTTTATTCCAGCCATCTAAAAAGTAAAGGACATATTGTGTAGATTTAAACAAACGTAAACAATACAAAACAATACTCCTACACCCGATAGTATTGACAGCTAAGCACGACAGTGTCCAGAAAGTTACGTAAAGTCGCCGCAATTAAACTATCGTTTAAACTAGGCGTAATGGATCGATTGCCCGTTGATAGCAAGTGTTAAGTATAATACTTACGATTTCTCACGCTCGTATAAAGCACCGCCGGGTTTCGGTTCGAAATTTGGGCCGCAAATTTGATACCTTTGATCAACGCAGCCATTTCAGTGGATTTTCCGTCGTATTTTTTTTCGCGAACAAAAACTTTGCTTGACAGCTCGTTGACAGCTAGTTAGCCCCAATGAATATTTCACTTGAAGACTGTCCCCGTGGACAAAAGCGCTCGATTTGAACAGTTTATCGGTCCGAGTACTATGAAATGAAATTTATTTTTTAATTAATTCAAACAATCTTCCATCCATCATTCCATCCATCATTCCTACGATTCGTATTATCGCAGACAAAACCCGTTAAATATGATAGATGTACGGAGTCGGTTAACATATGCAGTCAGGATTACTTTCAAAAGGTTCAGCCAGGAACAAATGCAAATTTGTCAAGTGCTGGTTTTGTTTTACAACCATTCGAAGTAAATATAGGTACAAAATTAGCATAACAATGTTTAACATGTATCTACGATTAAACAGTTTAATTTATAAATTGTTGTTGAGCAATATTTCAGATTTTTTTTGTTGTAAAAACGCTGTACAAAAATTCGGCCATAATTGGTACCACAGGTGTATTTCTACAGTGGAAGCTAGATATCCTCCTTTTCTAATCTGACACAGCAGATTGCTTGTGTTTATTATTGTTATTCTTTTGGCTTTTATTATTCCTCAGTTTAAAAAAAAATTACAGTTGATAAGCAGTGCGGTTGCGTGCGCTGCCGCTAGAATTATAATATTGTTCCATAAGTCCAAACTCTTCGTACATTGCTTTGTAGGAACATAACATCATTTGTCCCAGAACGGAACCAACAGATTCCTCTTTGAATCGAAAAAAGGATCAGGTCCTGCTGCGCATTGCAAACCAGCAAAAGGACACCTCTGTGGTGCAACGAATGCAGTAGGCGTAGGGTAGTGCAAAAAAAAAGATAGGACCTGTGTATCCATCATTTATCGGGGAAAGACGTACGCTTCGAGTAAAACAAAACGTCTGCAATCGATCGAAAAATGCAAATTACATTGTGATCATGTGTGTACTGAGCGAGATAGGTGATTCTGTTGTAAAGGTTATGTGAAGCCGCCAAAAAGGATAAACAAAACAAGAAAAACGCAACCCGTGCGTGACGATACGGAACGTGCAGAAGAATTCGCCAAAACCGCTCTCTGTAGCCTGCTGCCCTTAAAAAAGTGCATTCCGTCGTGGTGTGTTATTTAAGAAGGTTTGTGTGCAGTGCCAGCATCGGAAAAAGGGGACAAAATCCACCAACGCCGCCAAAATGTTGTCGAATTATGCGGAGCTGTTTCTCATCTGTGCCATCATACTGATGCCAATATTCTACGAAACGTCGAGTCGCTTTCGGTACTACTTCAAGTTTTTCGTCTACTACGGTGTCGTCATACTGAATTCCTTCATACTGATTCCCGTCTTCCTATTCCGGCCGTGCAATGTGCGGAATCTGGTGTAAGTAGTTTTCGGTCCGGGAGGGGGAAAAATCGTTTCTAGGATGTTCTCGGTGCCTTTTCCACCAACCTTATCGGGTGGGCGCGTCGAAAAGAGACGGCTACACAACGTGCGCGTGTGGAAAAGCCCGAAAAAAAACAAGGAAGGCAAACAGATATACACAGCAGCGAACGCGTCGTAGTAATCGATATTTTGACGGTGCGACTGAGAAAGGGCATGAGCCGTGGACACTCCTGTCCGGTTACCATTCTGTGAGTCCTTACAGATGACGTTTTATTCCGGGCTTCTTTGATGCATGTAGAAGGATCGATTGTCCATTAGATGTTTTTTTATACTATTGCTATGATCAGATAAGAGAAAGGATACGCGCTTGTGTATGTTTGTTATGTGCTAGTTTTCTTAAGACACTACGTTTGTGGAAGTATCGATCTAATAGTCGTATTGAAGGGAAATGTGAAAGCAAGCTTTCCTCAAGGACACTTCTTGGTAGCATGTAAATTAGATTTGTACACTGTTCACTGTTGTGTTTAGTGTTTTGAAATATATATTTTTAAGTTAATCACGCACAGAACAAAACTTCCAACGAACATTTAATTATGGATATCAAGCACAAGCACGCAAAATATACCAGATAGCAAAATGAACTCAATCGTTTGTTTATATTTCATTCCATCGATGGAAACCCGACCATATGTTCGTATTTACGTACTGGTACACTTTTCCAGCATGGCATACTGTTGTTTCCGCCGCATCGCCGCACGTATCGCCGCATTCCTCTCCATTTGCAATGAGAGCGATTCCGGCGATAATTAACATTGGAAGCAGTTTTTTTTACAAAAAAAAAACAAAAAAAAGCACATTTTTGCTCATTTATCGATGGAATGTATTTTTCTTCTTACGCGGATGCCACCATTGGCGCGTCCCATGAACATCTTATCATCTGCTCGGGCACAATGAATCAGCTTATTGATAGGCTACTTCCACCGTGACGGTGAGGCCCTTTGCCTTCGTCTTTGTTCTTTACCTTTTCTTTTCTCAACAGGTATGGGCCTGTCGGTTGTACGCATAAAGTGGTCTTGGACCACTACTGGGTGGGGGATGGGAGTTGTGCGATACGGATGCGAGGACCACACTTATCTCAACACTTCCACCGTCGAGAAAGATAGGACGACCGGGATGTACCCACATTGCCAGTCAAATAACTCAGTGCATAGGAGCCCGTGAAGTAGTAACATACACTTTATCGAAGCCAACTTGGTTTATTGAGCAGCAAGTGAAGAGTCTGCTTTCAAAGTTGCACATGTGCAGTGTTTACATTCTTTGGAGCATCTTTCACAACGTAGTATTCGTATTATTTGCAAGCAGTTTTTTTTTCCTATATTTGACGTAAAATATTTCTTTCATTCAAAGCTTACTACGGCATGTAAGGCTACGAATAACATAGCGGAGAAAGCAATCAAGCGATGAATCAAAAACATAAATAGAACACCAGTACGACAGTCAACTTGTCTGCGGTGTTCTCGCATCTCGTAACGCGTGGAGAGAAGCACGTTGCGAGCAGCATTGCCGACTGAATCACTTTAATTTTACCCTCTCCCCATCGTCGACCGGCCCCGTCCTGCGTAATCCCATTCTTAAACAAACACAACACAGACACACCACACACACAGTGAATGATCTCCGTGGCCATTCGCCGCTCCAGATCGTCGCGACAAAAATCCGCGATGAACGCGAAAAAAAAATGGGCGCGCTTACGCTAGGGCTGTAGCGGGAGGCACGCCCGCCTTCACCGGCGTGGTATGTTGGTGTTCGTGCATGTGTTTTTACTCAATTCGGTTCAATTTGCTTCAAGTGCCGCGTGTGGGGAAGGGGGTTTTGCGATCGCATCGTGCTCACCACCCCACGATGCTGATAATGCTTCGGCGGAATCGCAGCGCGGAAACGGATTAAGTAAGCGGACGGTGGTTGGGTAGTTGGAAGTAGTTGGATTCTTATCGTTGCGAGCACGAGATGACGACGACGATTATGGCGATACCTCAACACGGTTACTTAAGGATGATCGCCAATTCGGACTGTCGGTTTTGGGGGCGAACGGTGCACCCTTTGAGGTGGATTCCTGACGAGATTTAGACCACCTTCAAAGTAGGAGATTTAAAACATAAGCAGTATTGTTGGAAAAGGGCAAAATATTCTGTTGTAAAGCTTGTACAATTAGTTCAAGGCAGTTGGTTCGGCGCGTGTTGGGCCATTAGTTTAATTGATCAAGAGATCTAGTACGTTCTCTTTTTTTGTGTTATTTAACTGCGATAAAATTTACCATAGCTTTTTTTTCTTGATTAACGTACAACAAATATGTTAGAAAAAATGCATCTGGCGTACGAAATAGAGTACACCTAACCTTGTGCCGGCCCGACTCTGACGTCTAGCGACTGCGTCATAACATCTTAAGGCCACACGTGTGTACCCTTGCAAAGAAGCCACCGCATGCACAAACTGGGCAGCTACGCTAATAAATCCATCCGCTGTCTTTTTTTAGCCCCCCACCACCATCCCGCTGCCAGCGCAGCCGTCCGACCGCACAGTGCGACATTTGGTGAAGGCCACGGGGAAGAAATGTTGGCACTGCAATTCTGCTAGCAACAACTAGCTGCGAAAACTTTACGTCCCATTCCCAGGCAAAGCAAAGGAAAATGGGAAGAAGCGATTATGATTCCGCTCACAAGCGTTTGATTGTGTCGGGGAAGTTAAAGCGCATCTACTTCTATCGCTATCCACATTTTCCCTCAATGAGACTCCTATCGGTTTTATAATATGCACGGCAACATGCGAGACTCCGCCGTGCAATCTGCGTCAAACGGTGGGCGGTGCATAAAAATTGCGGCAAATATTATCTTCCTAATCACAAGGTGCCAGATCAATGCATTATCATACTGCTCTTTTTATGTATGATTCCGACCGCAGGAGCTTAGGACTTGAAGACGTAAATAATTGTCGTCTGTCTGATTCAATAGCAGCAGCATGCCGGTACGCGATCCGCGAGGGCCCCGAAATAACAAAGGTGCACCTGATAAGGTATCGATAAACGATGGCTAACGAACGCCCCCAAGCCTGCGGCCAAGGCGTTAGCAACCAAGATTCGGCAGCGACTTTATCCGACTTGGTCAAAGGTTGAGCTAATAAAAGTTAATTCTAAGTGGTTCAAGTTTTTAGGGAGGGGGGGGAGGGGATGGCAGACACGCACTAATGCAAATGGTATTGACCAGTGGGACAAAAGCCTAAAAACTTGCGGAGCTGGTATGCGTGGTAGCTTATCTGCTTTTTTGCCCGCCGTTTAACCGGAAGAGCTTAAGCCACCTAACGCATCATCGGGATCATAAACCGGACGCACCTTCCTCACACATTACAACTAGACGCTTCTCGAACCGAGCCCAAAACGCAGCAGATAACACAAAATCCCAAAAACCGGGGACATACCCGAGACACACGTCATCCTTCGTTTGATCTACGGACATGAAATTTGTACTCTAGCGCGCGCAAACACCACCTGCTTGTACTTTGAACCGACAAGTCTCGCTCGCTTCGGCTACCGACCTAACCGCGTCTGCCATTATCATATCTAAGTGCGAATTAAATCACACGACACAATCTTAACTATAACCGCCCGGTCGCAACCTTCATGTCGCGCTCCCAAAGCTGGAGCTTCCAACCGAAGCCAAAACAAACGGAAGCTCCCGGTCGACGCTTGAGCTACGGTTAAGCTATTTGTGGAACTTTTGTGAACTCATACTCACAGTAATTACGGCATCGATAAGGAAATGGGTGATAAGGACGACGGAGAGTGCGAGGGTTCAAAAGAGCAATTAATTGCAATATCATTCCTAATTCGCACTGCCTAATCGATCGTATAGTGTAGATGTACATAGTTGGCTATGATTTATGCGAGGACGTACGTTCTACGATTTTACCACAGGTCACTATGATCAAAGTGTGCATGAAAGTCTGTCAGTTTGACGTTTCCTGGCTTACTTATTCCAGCCCGGTACAGGTTTTAAGTTAGTCGCTTGACGAACTAGTGCATGAAATATTAGTTTCCATTACAGCTTTCTAACTGAAACACGATCCACCTGCAATTAAACTACTAAGCAACTTCTAGATAAGGACTTTGACGGTCTCAATATCTAGACCTGCTTCAATATCGTACATTTGACACCGTTCTACTGGAATCTTCTAGTTTTTTCGATCGAAACATCGATAGTGGTCATGTACCCATTTAAACTGGTTCCGTAGCCTGAACTGAGGTCAAGGCAAGTGTACGAACGCACGACATTAGAGCCAAGCATCCGAAGCCACAGCAGCCGGTTTTTTGGGGCCTGCTGCAATGTTTTCCGTTGCAATTAGTATATCGGTGCGGAGGACTCGGTGCGATCTAGGTTCCTTCTGAAGTGGCTACTTAATTTAAATTACCAGTCAGGTAATCTAATCCGATCGAACCTGCCAGCAAGCTATGGAAGTAAACAGTAAAAGTATACGCGCCTCTATCCGAATGGTGTACCGAAGATTGTGTGCGGCTGTAAGCATACACACATGTCCAAAGAAATTACCCCCCTGGCCCATCGACTGTTGTGCGTAAGTTGTCAACATCAGCGCCGAATGCAAGTGCGCGTGTGAGTTTATGTTATTGACCTCCTCCCACGAGGCTGGAGTGTGCACCGGACAGCATTCACTAGAACTCAGGCTTTTAGGGGTGTTCTACTATACGGTGATTTTTTCCAAGCGACAACGTGAGAGGTGAACCAGTTTTCTACGTAAATAGTAAAGTCGTTTATATTATTGGCTATATATCAAACCCAGAATGTACTTCAGTGCTATTCGAAAAAATATATTTCATTTAATTTATTAATTCAATTGGGTGTTTCTAATCGTTATTTAATTTCTGTTTTAATGTTCTCTACCGATCATTTTATAGGTTCGCAAGTAAGTTTTGCCGTGTCGTGTCACCAATCGTCAGCATAAAATGGGAAGTCCGAGGAGCGGAATATATGAGCGCGGATCGGGCAATGGTGATGGTGGCCAACCATCAGAGTTCGCTAGATATTTTGGGTAAGTTTGATTTTTAATTTTTTTATATTTTTTTCGTCTCGATCGAAACTACTATTGAAATATTATTCAACTTTCTCTTCAGGCATGTTTGATTTCTGGCACCTGATGGACAAGTGTACGGTGATCGCAAAGCGTGAGCTCTTCTTCGCCTGGCCATTCGGTTTGGCTGCCTGGCTGTCCGGGTTGATCTTCATCGATCGGCGGCACGCACAGCGCGCCCAAACGGCCATGAACGAGTCGACCAAAATGCTGATCGAGAAGCGCACCAAGCTGTGGGTCTTTCCGGAGGGAACGCGTCGCTCCACGAACGAAATTCATCCGTTCAAGAAGGGTGCCTTTCACGTGGCGGTGCGGGCGCAGCTACCGATTCAACCGATCGTCTACAGCTCGTACTGCACGTTCCTGGACGACCGGGCGAAGGTGATGAACCCGGGGCACGTGATCGTGACCGCGCTGCCCCCGATCGAAACCAAGGGGCTGACGAGCGACGACATTCCGGAGCTGATCGAGCGGACGCGCAATGCCATGATCGAAACGTTCAAGGCGACCACGAAGGAGGTCGAAAATCGGTTCAACCTGAGTGGTCACGGGATGGGAGCGGCCGCGGGCAAGGGAGCCACGGTCGTTTCACGGATTGCCGCCGCGATGCCGAGTGCGATGGTCGGGAAGACGGCGTCACCGGCGAAGCAGGCTGAAGCGATGACGACTCTGATCGATTCGGAACCGAGAAAGATCGGTTCACTGATCGGCACGGGAGACGCATCGCCCATCAAGGAACCGACCGCCTACCGACGAAAAGATGTACAACGAGACTAGTCCGTCGGCTCGACCGTCGTCAGCGCAACGAGCCGTTGTGTCGGTTATTTTCAAATACCTATCGTCTAGTTGCTCTCCTGTTTTATTGTGTACTGGCATGTATGGTGCTCCGTTTTCTGGTGACGCAAGATCTCTCCTAGAGAGTTGAGTGGAAAACAAGAGGTAAACGGTGGCGCAGCGATAAAGAAGCATCCAACGAATCACAGTTTTAAATTCTATCGTTTAGGATCGGTGCCACTGTACCGTCGGTATTACTAGTATTTGTAGTTGGACCCGATTTGTTGGGCCACCAAAAAAAGAGAATTAGGAGAATTTGTTGGGAATTATTACCAAAAAAAAAAAGAAAAAAGACACGTAAAAATTACGGTGCCATCACCGTGACAGGTGACACTGCAAAAGAGATTTTTTGTCCCAAAGAAGCTTTCCCACAAAAAGCTCATGTTCTGTTTGTCCCATCTTCCTGTTTTTTTAAAATATTTTTATTTTGTTTCTCTTGTAAAAAGATCATTTAAATGCATTCATGCACATTCACAAACACACACACATGCGAGCTAAGCAACATGTATTAAATTATTATATATTTCATATTCGATTTAATATAAATGATAAATGGGCAAGCGTGCGTAAATGGGTCGGCCGGAACGCAGGGAACGGAAGGCGAACTGTCGAAAGGATCGCGTGTATGATTTGTTTGTTTTTTTTTGTTATACCAAACTGATCTCCGGTGTAAGCTGCTGTGTGTGTACGCGTACGGTGGTGATGTATCGATTTAAAAATGCTCACAAAACAGTTCATCGTTCTGCATGCATTTACGTGTGACTGACTGTTCGCGCATTTGTGATAGGAGAACGCGCATGTTTTAACCAATAATGTTTCATCTCCAAATTGCGCTCGGTACACACAACTAACACAACCGGCCAATCACATCCACGCACTCGTCAGAGTTACTAGTAGCAATACTTTGCTAGGCGTCGGTTACTTCGATCGAAAAACACATACCACCCATAGGAAGTGTTTTCAAAAACCCGGCGGTACACCCGGGTAGTAGAAGCGTATGGACATGACCGATAGAAATGATATTCATTCCATATGATTCCCGTTGTTTTTACATGATTAATTTTATTTTTATTGTAACTCCGTATAGCGTTTTGTTCCGGTGAATATAATCAAAACGATGGCCTGGGATAGTATTGAATAAAAAAAAACTGTATGCGCAAACCATCCGTGTCTGGTAATTCATTGTTGAATGGATTTTATAAAAATATGCGTCGCTTTACAGAGCATGTCGATGGTAAAGGCACACTGTTGTAAGGGTTAACAAATAACTAAACGAATAACAAAAAAACGGGATTCGTGTTGCACGCATCTCATTGCTGCTCATTTGAATAAGCGACCCCGTCCCATACCACTGAGCGCCGGAAACTCGTCCGGGTCTCGCAGGAAGCCACCACGGCCGCGACCAGCACCACGTAGGTTTATATTCAAACCCACTGACAGGCCCCGACCAGCCTGACTTCGCTGCTTCAACGCCGGTTCACCCCAGCTGTTAGTGGTGGAGTCATGGTTATGTGACATTTCGCGTTTGATCGTTTCGTGCAGCTCCGTTTTTATATCGCATCGCGTTTCATCCAACACTTCTTGCTGCTTCTGTTGTTTCGACTGCTGTAGCATGGACGAGAATGATGCCGATGCCGATCGTGACGAAGATGACGAAGAGGTCGTTGAGCATGCGGAAAACTTGGGCTGTTGATGGTCGAACCCTTGACGTTCGGTTTTCACGCAGATGCTGCTCCCCGGCCCACCCATCGCCGGATAGGTCATGCGGCTGACGGCGGAGCCGGAGACGAACGAACATTTGTCATCCTGCGACACAAACGACATCGTGTCGAACATGCTGGTGGTGTTGTGAGTGGTGTCCGCGGTAAGTGGCAGATGCTTGCCCGGTTGCATCGGGATGCACATGTCACCACAGCAGTTGTCGGAAATCACGTACGCCCAGCGAATGCACCGGGATAGCGCACAGTACTTGACGTTATCACGGTGATCATGATACTCGCAGCTGATGCCCTTTGTATAGTCGTACACGTCCTTCGCGATGATCTGCTGTGCGATGTGTACCGATGGGAAGGCAGACTGTTCCAGCAGGTTCTGCTGCGCCCGTTTCTTCAGCTGAAAGAACAACTCCGCGAGGGGGCACACGTACAGCCGCATGCCCTCGGCGCGCTCGCCCAGAATGTCGATGAGCATGTTTTCCACCTTCCCCACATCGTCCCGGTCAGTGAACAGCAGTGGCATCTCGCCGTCCTGCATCAGGAAGGAAAGCAGCGCCATCGCAATCTTGTCGTAATCGGTTTCACCCATCGCGTTCGGCGGTATCGGTAGCTGGTGGTCCTCATCCGAGTGGGTCTGCGCCTCGAACGCCATACCGAGCGGCAACGTGCCGGGATTGATGTGCATGTGTAGCTTGTCCTTCACGCCGTTCTCGAGACTGTACCGCACCACGCCCAGCTCGGCCGGAATATAGCCGTTTGCCGTGAGGCAAAAATACGCAAACGATATGAAGTAAAAGTTTTGCGTTTCGAGTGCTGCTAGTGCGCCCAGAAAGTTAGTAGAGTGCACAGGTTGGATTGTCTTTTTCTTTTGTCGGCATACTAACCTTGGTTATTCACAGCCTTCTCCACCAACTCAATGGTGAGAGTCTTCAACTTAGCCTCTTTCGTCTCTTTTTCACGTTTCTCGGCGTCGATTCGTGAAAATGGAATGCCCAGATTTGTTAGCTTGTCCTGCACTTCAGTATTCTTACCGCCCGTAATGGCCTGCTGCTGGTACGGTGCTCGCTGGCTGGTGTTCATATTCTACGGAACAGAAAACAATAGCGCAAAAGGACATTGTGCATCGTCCATTTTCTATTCCAACCGCATGTTCTTTCGAAACTTACCGACCATACTGCTCCGGCCAATGGTGTAACTTCCGCGAGGCTGCGAAATGAACGACCCCTGGACTCTTCTTTCTTTTTGTATTCGATCATAAAATAAAAGAATGCGTTCTTTTTCGGCATTTCGAAATCTGTTTAGTTACACAATGGTTGTGCACGGTTTTTTTGTATCACACGTGGTATTAATGATAAATTTACTGACTATTGTTCTTAGAATCCCGGAAAGTGGGAGTTTTACTTAAAATAATAGTCAACAACTTTGTCTGTTGATTTCGTTGGCTCGCGGTGGCAACCCAAAGGACAAAATTTGACAGCAAACTCACCACACGTCTTTGTCATACGTGGCATATTTGACAGTACGCATACTTACGGCGAAATTATCCAGCAAACTGATTTTTATAATTACTTAAGAAGTGTACGCATTAAGGAAACCCCGTTGGATGAAATGTAGTCTATGTTTCATAATTTGTCATGCAAACAAACTTGGAATGGTCTCGCCAAAAATTTCATTTCAATATTTCGCAGTCCTCTGTCTGTCAGTCATAACGACTATCGGTCAATATACTACAGTCGAAGCTCGTTCAACCAATCTCGAAACTCGGTAAATTGATGACATATTTGCTTTCAATGTTGATTGTCTTCTTCTTCACAGTTAAGAAAAAAACAGTACGAATAGGTTGTGCTTGCGCGTCTAACGGAAGTTTGAAATTGTTTATAAGATCGGTACATTACGCATGAAACAATACACTTCTCCAGATCGGTTCCAATCGTGAAAACCTACCATACGTGAGACCACTAAAAACGTGCGACTGCTGGAAAGCCAATCAATCGACCATCGCCTATAACAGTTCCCTAGTTGCTTACCAGCAAACGGATTCAAACACTTTAACTAAAGAAAAGTGACGATTTGTGAAGGAAAGATATCCAATTCAGGAACTGAACAGTGTAACGTTTGCTGTGAACGATTGTGAAAAACTGTTTTTTCAACCGAAAGGCGTTTGTGTACATGTGAGCAAAAAAAAAAACTTTACAGAAAAGAAGTACGACACGCTACCAAGGAAGTGAAAGTTCAACCAAACCGGACACACGACGAACGGAGAGAGGACGGTTTGATGCGCTCGTTCCGCTGGTGTGAAATGCATTTCACGTTATTCTGAACACTTTAACGCGACTGTATAAGAAAACAGGAAAACGCATCCGTTTTACCGTTAGTAAGAAGTGTTGCTGTTTCGCTCTGACGCTTTTCGTCTCTAACGGGTAGCAGCGTGCACCGAAAAAAGGCGTAGAAAAAAAGTCACCTAGTAAAATAATACGGAGTACGAAATATCGATTTTTTCGTCGGCAAAGCAATCGCTGGAGTACGTGACACCGTGCACGAGACGGCGCGTTTGGTTCGTTCTGTGAAACGTGGTTGTTGTCATACGCCACAGTGCGTGTGTGTGTTAGTGTGTGTGTCGAATTTCTATAAACCCCTCCCCGGAACGACGTATCCACTTTCCTGTGAAGATGGCTTTCATGATGCCGGTGATGAAGAACGAGTTCGATATCTACAAAGGCCGACAGCGGCGGATATCGGAATGCTCGAACCAAAGCAACTGCCGATCGCGCAAAGTGTCGGAGAGCTCCCGCTCGGACTGCCCCAGTCTGTCGACCTCGCCCGGCACCGAGGGTTTTATGTCGGGCTCGCCGGCTCACCGGAGTCACCCAATGTACATGTCGCATCTGGCTTCGCGGTCGCAGTTTTCTCGTAACTCCTCTCGCACCTCGCAGAGCTCGCTGATTGCGTCCAGCCCGTCGAAGGCGAGTTCGGGCAGCAGTCCGCCGAAGGGTACGACGGGTGCAGCCGTACCTGCAGCCGTCGCCAGCAGCCAGAACAGTCTGAACAAGTTCCACAGCCGGCTGGTCGACAAGCTGCGAAAGTCGCTTCGCAAGAGCAAATCGACCGACGGCCGGTCATGAGAGGCGAGCGGTGGCGTTGGAGTTGGAGCTGGTGCCGAGGCGGACGACGACGACGACAACGAGAACGAAGACGACGGTGACGATCCAGATCCGGACGATGAGGACGAGACGACGCCCGGTGAGGCGAGCCAACACGTCGCGGAAGCTTGCTCCGACAGTGTCCTGCATGTGCACCGGAAACCACCCCTGCCGCGGACGGGTAGGAGAGCGACATCAACGACCGCGGCCACAATGACAGCGCTGACGGGTAAGATACGCTCCCGGCGGGGCACCTACAGTGCACCACGGTAACTTGCGGTGAGACGTGCGCGTTGGCGTTTCCCATGCATCCGGAACATCCCACTTCAAACATTTAATGCAACGAGTTTGGCTTACCGCATAAGGAAATAGTATCTAGTGTACCTAGATAAAAGGCAGCAGCAGCAGCAGCATTAGGAGAGGAAAAGAGGCATATTATTAACTAACGGGTGCGCAGCATTGCAGCAACATATACACCACAATATACTTGTTACACACATATGGCTAGCTAATGTAATCATTATCACGTATCACTTACACAGGAAACTTTATCATCATACAGATGCAGATTTCGGTGCCTCTTTCTCCTCCATCAACGCGTGTGGTTTGGTTTAGTAAATCAAGAGTAGAAATTATTAATATACAGCGTTTTACGCGTTAAGTGCATCGCAGCGTAAAGCAGGAGGAAATGATTTACCCCCAAATTATTACGCTATATTTATAAGATAGACTATTTAAGTGCGTACTTAGGTTGAGATGCCATTTTGCGTAAGTTTCCGCTTAATTATTGCCGATTCCGGTGAGAGTTCCCTAAGCATCTTGACATACACAGCAGAGTTCGTTTTTTTTATCTATTCAAATGCACCGGTTCGTTGAAAAGAACTTAAAAGAAACCTTTTTCCTTTTTTCTATAAAGGAACCTTTTTCTGTTTGGAAGAATTCACGCGGTGTGGGATAATTAAACAGTGGCAGTGGCAGCGATTTCGCGTAGTTTTCAAAATTTGTCTGTTTTTATGGTGGCAAGCAGTGCGCAGTTACATACACAACACACATCTTATCCAAACCTGTGATACACGTGCGGAACTGTACAGAATTTCATACATCGACATAGATAGGCGAGCCTATACAGCAACCAAAGCCACAGTAGCCGTGTGTACCGGTCCGATTGTGTAGAGAAAAATAACAAACAAGGATACGTGCCGACAATATTTTACCGCCAATGGTCACACACCAGTACACAAAACACACAAATGCAAAACGAAATCGATACGAAGACGTATCGCATAACCTCAACGAAGCGAAAGCGGATTATATTAAATTGGTTCACAAAATATAATTTCATTTATTTGAAGTGCAGAAACAGCAGCTGCTAATACCACAGTATAGACGTTCGGTGTCTTAGCAAGCGTTGATCTAGTTTGTTTCATGTTTTGTAAAGGCAAATTTTAGGGGCGAAATTTCGGAGTTCTTCTTTTTTATTGTACAGACATTGCTTGCATATCCGTTTTTCGTTCGCGCTCTTTTATTTGTGGTTTTTGAGATAAATCAATACGCATACATACATACACACGAACTGTGATTCATCGTAACAGAAGGGTAAATTGATTGTGAATGCTTTTATGTAGGGAAAGGTAACGAAAACAGCTTCAAACAGAAGAATATATTTTAAAGCGAAGCTCGTAGTAGGCAGCTATGGTGCGTGTGTCCTATGGTTTTACACGCAGCACCTACTGCAGCAAGTTTTTTTCTATTCAAAATTGGAATATTTATAGAGAAAAAGACACATTTTGTTTATAAATGGTTTCTTCTGCTCTCTCCGGCAGTCAAACTGCTGGACCATAGTGGGAAGGTTAGATCAATACGGTTTATTCTAAAATACGTAGTAGGCGACGACAAGAGGTGCACACATACATGCATACCCCCCTCACACATAACCACCGAACATCGGCTTAGGCCGCACCACAGACGAATGGAATTGATGTAATAAAACCGCTTATTGCGGCAGCCAGCCTAATCTAGACGATTCAAATCCTCGTTAGCCGCCAGGAAACGAGTTGCGAAGGTTTGGATGTGCGCAAAAAGTGGAAACATGTTTCCAATCTTTGCATGCAGCTCGGAAAAAACTTAAGAATGGAATTCGAAACGAAATTCCTCACACTTCCAAAAACATTACCCAATTGCATAACAATTTGTTCCGACCGGATCAAACCAGTTTTGGTTGATGGTGTGGTAGTGTTTGCCGCTGAGATTATCACACCTCACGTCCCTCACAAACGTGACGCAGTTCCCCGAAGACCAGCTCAAGCCGGAAAAAACATTCAACGTTCAACATTATTAGGCTGAACAATGCAGCCAGAAACGTGCAGCAATGCCGGTTCTGGTGATATTACTGGGAATTTTTCTATTCACGGTTCAATGTTATCATTTTATTTCTCACCCGGCCTCACAGTGGCCTTGCCGCGCTCCAGGAATGCGATGATGGACTTAGTACTAAATGTATGGTGAACTCTCGATAAACCGGAGGTTAGAAGGAAATTAGAAAAAAGCATGACCCTACGATGCACGTTTGTGTCACCTCTGGACGTGGCAGTGTAGCTTTAGCCCTGTTTAGATGATCTGTTATATCTAATATCTTTAGAGCATTATTTCTCACTCATATACGATCCTAAAAGACTGCTGCTGACTTTTAATCCTATCCTTCCTACTACCCACTAGCCTATTTACTTCTCCCGTAGTCGGTGGAGAAACTTATTGCTTTAGCGTTTCCACTCGAAATGCAATCACAAGACAACGGCGTAGGGTTTAAGGTACGAGTAGCGGGCTCGTGGTGTTGATCAGCAGTAGTTGAGATTAGAGCAGCTACTTGCGTCGTGCACAGTTTTGCAGTTTTTTTTATTTGTCTAGCGTCTCAACAAGACAGACCCCAAATGACCAATGAATATTTATAACCGCATCGGTGGGTACTCAAGCACAGGTACGCCGATGAGCAGAGCGCAAATGTTAAATTGTGATCAAAACATGTCAACAAAAAACAGGAACAGCAAAACCAGCAGAACCGGGCCTTTTCATTAGCAGGGCAGAGAGAAAAATCACCCGAGACACATTCCACTCTTGCCAAATTCTAAGTCACACTCGTGTCACCACACACGAGCCCATTCAGTAGAAACCCGCGGATCAAAGTTGGCGCCGAAAGGGCAGATATTAAAAATTCGTAGCTCGAAGTTGTGACACATAACCTTATCTACCTACTCACCCCCACTACCGTACCCAACCGATATGCTATGCAACAGCAAAATTTAAACGTGTAATATCAACATAATCAATCCTACTTTACCCATTGTATAAGCGTATAAATTAAATGAATAAACTGGAACCAACTGGTTCATCATTTGTAAACCACAAACACATCGCGAGAGCGTCCCAATTCGAAGCATCCGAAGAGATAAGGCAGACTGAAAAGTCAGGACAAAACAAAACGAAAGAAGGACTGATTCCACCACGGGTTATTCTCTTGTTTTTTTCAACAAACCACCACCAACCAGGAAAGCACCTCATTTCTCAAGCATCTCAGCATGCATTGCCCTGGTGGCCGATCCATCGTTCAAAACGTCAAATTCTTCGTCGCCTACGTCAATCGAGTGGTTAATTTTAGTAGCAATCGGTGAAAGATTCGCAAGCGTCGGGATGTTTTCGTGCTTTTGCGCGGGTTTACTGTTTTTTTTTGCATGTTTCGTTCAACGCCTGGCCGTACAAAACTCTGTGACCAAGCATACGCGCGGTTTGCTTTGGCTGCATCTCCGCGTGCGATTACGTGTTCATACGAAAAAGGAGAGCGGACAGGGGGGTGGAAAACATCCGACAACCATGTGCAGATCGTAAATCAGTGCTTGTACTCTGCTTCCCGTTCACCTGAAGCATGCCCCCGGCCCCGGGGAAACGTGGACGAAAATTTCGTTTTGACATTCTGAATGGTAGGTTGCGTTGAGAGTAAAGTTTGATTGTGTATTTTTAGACCATGGTTTGGTGCAACGAAACCGTCCGGCTGCGGGTTGGACCTGATTTGTACGGCCTGTGTCCCGTGCAAACAAATGCAACCACCGGCCCTTCACGATTCCTCCGATCAGTAGAGCGTTGTAGTGTTGTTGTACCGCACCTTTTTTTTCGACCCGGTAGATGTTTTGTTCTTTAATTCTACAACTACAAAGTAATCTAATTTTAATTGCGCCTTCCGTAACGATCATTTGATGACCCGTAGTTAGGTTGTTTGAAACACCCGTATCACTGCAGCGACAGCAACATTATTAAACAGATTCGCACATTTTGTCCACGAAGCAACACGTCTGTGGTGCGGCAGACCCCCCGAAGAAGAATGGTTGGTTTGGCGGCAAACACTTTCCATTTTAAATGCAAATAACCTATGCTTCTGCTCCGAGAAGATACAATGCCAAGATGTTGCCTCATTTGACATTCTACCGGCATACCGACGCAGAGGCAAATAACTTTGGCGCGAACCATGGTTCGCAAGCAGGAGAAGTGGACTTGTTTTCTTACCGTCAAAAAGTAACAGCAAAGACTAAGTGTTAGTATTCTTCTCCGTCCAATCGCCGACCGTTGGCCAGCTAAGCAACTGGATACGCGGAGATATACACTTTTTTAATAAGTCTGCCGCCTTCATGGCGTCCAATCCGGTACGAACAGGAGGTTAGTTTGAATTGATTGCATATATAAAAAAACCGCACTGCAATGTTCTAGTGGATCCGCGGTTCGGTCCAAACGGTCGAGCCCACGGCACCACTGCGGGAGATAAACAACCGGTTTCTGCGGGCAAGTTGAACGGCCGATGAACGCGAAATGAGGTTTTTGAGCTACACGCGAACGAACCAACGCGTGGTATGTGGGTTGAATCGTTCAGCAAATGCGAAACCAGTTCCTCAGCCACCCAGACACCCAGGGAAAGGGAGTTTGTAAATTATGGATGCAAGCGCGAGCTCGCCTTTCCGGTAAGCTATTCGAACGCACGGAACGAGCATTATCTAAGTGATATTTTTATGGCGGTTTTTTTTCAAACCACACCGATCCAAGGAGGCTTTGCTTATACATTTTTTGACAGCCTCTGGAGACTGTTGGAGATATCTTTTAGGAACATCCCAAAAATCGTTCCTTTTCCCAACCAATTATTATGATTTAAATAATTTGCGGCATGTTAAAAATAATACGTTCGGTTTAAGCAAAAAATCGCTATAAATTAACAGAATTAACGCTATAAATTAACTTTACACCAGCCGGTCGCAATACTGACCAGTGAAGCAGAAGATCCTCCAAACAGCTAATCAGTTCGATCAAATTAGCAGTGTGCAGGGCAGAAATCAGAGACGACACACCCATGGACCACCCAACCAAACACGCGTCCGCCGTTCACGAGATCGCTCGATCTTGTTACACTCGTGCACCCCGTTGCCCGTACGGTTCCACGAGCTCGTGTTGTTTACAGTGTATTTGTGGTTAATTTCTGGGCGCCACTGCCGAACGCTTCGCGGCGGGACACGTGACACAACAACAAAAAACCGCCAGGAAGGGTGTGACTAAGTTGTGTTAATTTAGTAGTTAAAATAAAGTTTGAAAAAATATCTTAGATTATTAGCACACGTGAGGGGCTAATTTTGCTGCCCGACCGTGAAGGAGCCGATGCGAGCTTGCATAATAATCTCATCAGCATGTACTACGCTCGCAATTTAACCGGCACTGACAGGTGTTGTATTGTTTTTATTATTCCCGCACGTGCTATTTATAGCCCCTCGGAATGATTGACACTGTTGTGTGAGAGCATGTGTGTGTGTGTGTATGTCTGTGTACGCATTCTTGATTGAAGGATGTACTTTTTCATCCACCTAAACGTTCTATCGCGGCTATCGGTTCGGTACCGAGCGGTCCGACGTAAGCAAAACACACACACACACACACACACACTGCAAAATAGCGCCGTTTTCACGTCATCGAAACGGTCACTCTCACGCCACGTGCTCAGTCACGAAATAATGAGCAGAAATTAAACTGCCAACCTGAAACAGAGACAGCGCAGGCAGAGCTTAAACCCGGTAGGGGAACATTAAAAAAAAAATGCAAAAATCCCTCCCCCGATCGAGGATGATCCGGAAAAGTGGATTATTTTTAACGCGATACGGACGGAAACCCCACTCAGTGGGACGGCGAAAAAAAAAGGGAAGATAACCGAAGCACAACAACTCAAGTACCACATTTTATCTACAGGCAATTTGTTGAGCTATTTTTTTTTCTTCTTTTCTAGTGACTCACACCCCCACCCTCACCCATGTTGGTGTGGTGCATTTTAATGGCACGACCTGCGGGGAAACGGTATTAAAAACAACTTCATGTGGCTCAGAATGTAACGTATTTTCAAAATGGGCAAACACCGCGGTAAGAACGTGCGGGGTAATAATAAAACACGGGTTGTGCCGGCACAGCAGCCCGCGCGACGGAAAATTCCACCATTTTTTGCTGACGGAGTTGGTTACAGTTGAGAGAAAAAAAAATAAATCCCATACGACGTGCTGGAACGTTTGCTGGTACGATTGGAATAGAGTTTATGTAGTAGAAGAGTGAAACATCACTAGCTAACTTCCCCGAAAGACTACACAGATTATTTACACTATAATTTCGCTTGCTTGCAGACGACATATAGCATTCGGCATGGAAGAAAATTAAGCACGCGTGCACTAATTGAAACCAACACTTTACGTCCCACAGAATCAAAGTTTGCCCGGTTGCACCGCACCGAAATGTCGCGTACGTGAAGGTGGGCATTGCGTGGGACATTGTTTTATTTTCCGTCGTTTTGCTTCCCCATTTTCCGACACCGCCCCCGAGGCGCGATGCGTCCAACACGTACGTACTAACATACATACAAACCACTCCCCCCACCCTCAAGTGGGAGAGCTTCCACTCAGCCGTCGGGCGCCAGTCATTTGCCTGGGCGATGGAGTGAGAAAGGGGATGTTTTACCACCAAACGGTTTACCGAGAACTGCATCGACTCGGTTGGTCGCTACTGCTGCTTGCACTTTGCTACTATTTTTAG
Source organism: Anopheles farauti No. 4 (assembly GCA_000956215.1). Classification (NCBI taxonomy): domain Eukaryota; kingdom Metazoa; phylum Arthropoda; class Insecta; order Diptera; family Culicidae; genus Anopheles; species Anopheles farauti No. 4. The sequence goes on from JXWZ01009525.1 coordinate 26,420, forward strand.
CACCCAGAAAACCCCGAGAAAACCTACACCACCAACCAATCCATTCCATCGCTGCGTCATTCCATGGTGCGGTCGGGCCAAGACGTCGTCAAAGCCGGCGCCGGTACCCGGTACCTGACCTCGAAAGTGGATCATCTGGACGGGACATAAATACATAAATGCTTAACCGGTGCCGCAATCAAAAAATCGCCAACACAAGCGCAAAAAGGCGGACGGTTGGGATGTGTGTCAGTGGGTAAAGGGATCGGTAGGATGACCCTGGCGATGGACGCTGGAGGAGGAGTGTGTGCTACGAGATTCTACGCAGTACGGCACGCAATGGTTTCGATGTAACAGCACGCTTCGGGTAGGTCACGGGGAGTTCTAAGACGGGCGCCTGCGTCGGTGTAATTTGAGTCCGTTTCCACGAGCCCCGTAATGATAGTGCGTACAAGGCCGTTCCAAATCAACTACGCTTCCGATGCTGCACCTTAAGGACAACTGGCCTACTGATTGGACGTTGGGGCGATTCTGGATAAACATAGCTCTTGGAATTACTTTTGTTGACATCAACAACATTTGGTAAACATTCCAACGACGATAAGGCACCGCTTTTGGGGCTCCCATTCGCACGTTTGCTTCCGAAAAGCGAACCGGCGCTAACCGCATTTCCACTATGTTAGCCTCCCTTAACATATCCGAAAGTAAACATTTGGTGGCACGCGAGCGCCAAAAAAAAAGAAAGGCAAGGTGATTGAGCATCGATCAACCATCCATCGACCGTTGTGTTGATCTGTGGTGACACATTCAATTGACAGCTTGGGCCATACACGAACACACACACACACACACATACACGCACACCTGCCGATCGGTAGCAGTTTTGTAAAAAAAATTCCCAACAAGGTCGATTAAGCCGAGGTGGTAATGATAAATAGTTCCAAATTCCGGCCGATAACCGAACCGTACTCTTGCGGCAGCATGGAATATCGGACATATCTGAGCAGTACAGTATGCGGTGGCCTTCGCTGGGAACGGAAATCACCAATTGTTTACAGTTTATTTTTAAAACCCCGTTCACCGCCCATGGGTGGAATTTTCCTTTGCAGCTCTTATCTTTTTTCCCCCTGGTTCGTCCGTTTCGTGGAGCGAAACGCAGTGCGCACATTCGAGAAAGAGCGTTGTTTACGTTTTATTACCATTTTTGGGCGTTAGTTTGGTCCACTGGAAAGTCCCTAGGGTTCGGGACCATCGGTTTGGCATAATCTCAGGTTTTGTGTTAGCGCTTTCTCCCTTGCAACTGCATCAACCACCGTCCGAAAACAGCGGCAGCGGGTGGGTGATTCACCCGCCCGTCGGATAGATGCACCAGCTGGTTCGGAACATTCTGGAAACCGACCGCAGATGATGTTACTGGCGCGCAATAAACGCACGGTGGGCGCGTCTTTGGAAGTACGTTTTGCGTATCAATTCGCGGTCCGACGAGGGACTCAATTGATCACAATTGATATCGTTTATGTGCGGTCGTCTTGGGCGTGAACCGCACACGATACGCGATGCGCACACTGTCGCCACTTAGGCCACATAATCCGCCTGCGGGATGGAATGTACGTCATCAATGGCGAACTTCAACGGTTTGCTTCAATTTCAGCCGTTGGCGCGCAACATCATGCGGGTTGACGAGATTCCTTCCGGCGACCGCAACCGAAACGGTGGTGAAACGGCGCACATGCCAACATCAATTGACGGCAGAGGAGGATGGGGGAAATCGAGGCACAACATTTATGCGTGCAGATCAATATTTGTCGAGGAACCGATCGGTGCCCGATTGAGCGTTGGGCGTCAATTGATCCGTCGCCAGCGCTTGATTGATACTGGTTTTTGGCGAAAGATCCCATCCCACTGCCATTGAGCTTGAAATGTGGCGTAGTTAATTTACACTCACTGCATCATGCGGCCGGATTGGAAGAGAAAAAAAAAATGGTCATACCTTCGTAAATGGCCTCCCTGCCGTAAATCAACGATTACCATTTGGTGGTAATCTTCAGTCATATACCACCGAGTTTTCCTCCTCCATGATTTACTCTTATCATCTTTTCTTGCTTATCATGATTTACGGTAAGATATTGGAAAACAATGCTATAAATCACGATGACGTAAAGATTGTCCGTGATTAGAATATCGGCATTGCGAACGCAAGCCATGCGTCCCGTGGGAACGCTTGCAACGCCCGTCCTTTCTCTGTCATTAATACATCAATACATGGAATAGATTGATCAACTCCAGTAATCCTTATCACCGTTGCAATTGCGTTTTAAAACAAAACGTGCCCTGCATCACTAAAACCGAGCATTCCGAGGAATCCCGCCGCCAAGCAAGACGTCATCCTTTCTCCGGTTGGAATTCAACCCCCACGTCCTTATCAACGGTTATCGTCATAATTACGGCACATTGCATCATGCCCACACACGACATTGTTTTCTTAACCCGTTCCGAATTGTCAACGCCGGATGACAGATGGGAGTGGTTGGACAAACGACAAACGCAGATCTAGCACGCCAAGTTACTCACTCTATGTGATTCATGCACGGCCTACTACGTAGATAAGAAGAAGATGCCCTCGTTGCATTCAATTGTGCCTAAGTGAATCGAATTGTTCTGATGGAAATATTATCGAAAATATGACTTTACTTCTCGAGCACGAGTGTAGTTGGTCATACTAATTTTCTTCCACCCTCCTGTCTCATGGTGCTTCCCCATACCGGCTGCTGTGGCGTCGTTCGAGTACATTTCATACCAGAAATATCCAGTACGGACTTACTGCAAAGCCGGCAATTGATTCTCTCACGAGCAGCGGGACAAATAAAACCCCAGCCCGATCTCGGGGTATCGGTGGCAGCGCACCTCAGATTACTCGGGATCGTGTAATGTTATGAAATATTTCCACCACCCCTTTGAGGGCGGGATGGGGAGCGGGTTAACTAGCACGGATCGCATTCTCGCTCGACCTATGCATAGACGTGTCTGTCGACCTACACGTGCATCTGGGGCTGTTGCGGCCGCACTCGCCAGTGTCGGCGTTTCCCATTCGCTATCAACCGCTCTCCACGCTCACGCTCACGCTCAACGATCGAATGACAGCTTGGCTTCTAGCGTCTGAACCGGTTCGATGGTCATAGTGTTAACTAAGCACTTACCGTAGCCACCGATAGTGAATTGCACCGTGTAGCGAGAGCAAAAAAAAATAACCTGGTAAAACAAACGCCCCGATAAGGTAGGCACTAAGGTGGCGGCAAGATGGAGGAGGTGCTCCAGTGCAACTGGATCGTGTTTTATCGTTTGTGGGCCACACGGTCGCGGTTTTCACCGATAGCTTATGGAAAATTTCTACCGTCATTGCGTGAAGGGTGTTTCTATGGCTGTTTTTCTTTTTGCTGTGCAGAAATGCCGTTGTTTTCTCGCTTTTTAATGTTAAAAAAACTATGACGGTTGGGTTAAAAAACTTGCAACCTTTCAAGATAATGATGATTTTCAATTTTGCGATTATCTGTAGACTACCAAAATTTTCCGTTTTTTCATGTACAACTCGAACCGAATAAGTTAACCATCCTCGAAACAAAGGGATATCAAAGCTTCCAACACCTACACTTTCGATTGAGATGAGTAATATAAAATGACTAGGCTAAATGTTGAGTACCGAGCCTACGTCAGAGCGCTGGTTGGACACTTCATTTAAAGTTGTCCTTTATATTGCGTTTCTCCTAGTTGAGCTAGCACTTGGGGAGGAGTCATCACATTCCTGCATGACTGAATCGTGAACACGTACGGATGGCGATGCTGCAAAAACCGGTCCTTCCGCAGCAACTGTTACATGAACGATTTGGTAGCTTTGTTCGGTGCTGTTGGGTACGGGGTCATGAAACTACCACCCCAACCACACACGAAGGAGGGGAATTCCCGGTTCGACGTGTATGACCTCTTCCGGGGGTCTTTGTGGGAAACCGGTCCGGAAGATATACAGATATAAAGTTGCCGAACGTATCATGATAACAAAAAAAAAGGAATGGATTTTCGAGGATGGATTTGTTGTTCGCTGGAAGGATTAGTAGATCCATTAGCGCTTCGCTCACATGCGATATTAGAAACACGAACCGCGACGACAGACGACGATTGTGCAATCGTGAGCGATTGTAGAACCGTTTGAACAACGCTGCCAGCTGCAAACACGATTAGGGCAAATAAAGTGCAGTGTCAACAGAAACGGTGCATGCAAGCACGGGCAAAACGATGGTCCGCGAGTTCCGTTGTGCAATCGCGTGGCGGCCACTTCGGAAGACACTCGAGCTACGTCCGTCAAGCCTAGCTTGGGGAGTCATCGACTAGATGCAACGGACGTGGTACCTAGCTCCAAGCTGATCATGCAAAACGGGCGTCCTGTTGCATCACGCAGTGTCAGTCGAGGGAATGGTTCGAATTTGGACCTCGTAATCGTTTACAAGCAAACAGGCGCGAAACACCGGCTTGCCGGAAGAAAAGTTTCAACCGGTGGAGTCCCGACGTCAAAACTTCCTTTCCAAACCGTTCTCTTCCCTGCAGGAGCGTCACAACGGCAGGAAGCGGCTCGCTGGAGTGATCGGGCTGCGGGGTGGGGGGAGGAAACCTAGTCCTTCGCTAGCGGAATGAGGAACACACTGCCGCATCTCGCCTTTCGCCTTGGAAAGGAAAGCCAGCGTGCGGTCGCATCTCGTGCTCGCATAAACTTCCGTCATGTCATAAATATTTACATTTCCCAGCGGTCGCCGGCACCGCTGCGGCCACTTTCAGAGGAGGACAATTTAATTGCACACGAGCGGCTTCGCGCGGGTGGCCGATTCGTTGTCGCCGCTGCGCCGCTCCCGTCGTGGGGAGGAGTGCCGGGTTGTCGTCCTTGACTCGTGAGAATTTTAACATCCACCCGTACCCGTCGGGCGGCTTAAATCGACCGGCGCCAAATGATCGAGACTGGTGCGGTGTAGACGACGGTTCCACCCGGTGGAAGGTATTGGTGGGGTGTTGGTGTTGGTGTTGGTGTTTTTTTTGCGGTGCTCAACCAAGCACATGGTTGAACGGTTGACTGCATTGAGTGTGACAGCCGTGATTAAGCTGATCAGATGCGACGGATCGTGTGCTTTAGCTTGGCTGCTTTTGCCGGAGCATTATGTGCCCTCAAAATTTCATACGATACAGACATAAATTACCCCAACTTGTTTTCTACGTTTGCTTCAGCGATGCATTTCCATTTGTTCTAAAACATATCGAAACGATCCTTTGGACGGGTCGGTGCTAGAAACCGTTGAAACTTTTCGTACAACCCCATCAAGGAAATCGGTTTCTGTCGTTCACCCGCCATTTACATTCCATTCATCTCGTGCTGACGCCAAATCAGTGATCACGTACGCGGCCCACAATTCCTTTCGCAAACGCACGCAATTGGCGACGCGAACATTTTGCGCAAATGCGGAACATTCCACGCACGAATGCGCCGGGCCCACGGTACCGGTTTGTGGTGAATTCGTTGGTGACCCTTTTTCCCACGGCATGTGACGTAGATTACGTTATCAGCGAACCGTATGATCATCGGTGTGCGTTTCGATTGGCGATACAAATTCACCATTGTTTCGTTACGAGCGGCGACGTGACGGTTGATCCACCTGTACGTCTGCATCCATCGCCAACGCGGCCACCGGTACTGTTGTTGTTAAACAGTACTGCTAAAAATAGCCGCCAGCAATTTGCTGCTGTCCAATCGTCCATTACTGTCACGGCATAACAAGCGATCGTGAGGTAAAGATGCACCGCGATGGGGTGTTTCGGGAGATTTTTGCCATGGTTTGTTTTGTTCAATCGCATATCACTCGTGCGACATTCCTGCTCGCGCGCCGCTGTGTGTTTGTGTGCCAATGATGCGAGAGATGCTGTAAGTACAAAAATAGGTACAACGTCTTTCATAGCACGGACACGATGGCGACAGGTTTCAGGCTTCAACTTCTTTTCCCTTCGCGATCGTAAACGACGGACCGGGGAAATCCGACCGAAGCAGGGGTTTTCTTGGTGGATAAGGACGTGGGTGGCGGTGGGTCGATCGGTCGATGGGTTTGTTGACTTCGGCACACAATAGACACAGTAAGCGGGAGGTTGGAGGTGGCACAAGAATGCCTCTGGCCCTCGGTACGATCGCGTGGAGCACTTTGTTTTGAGAACGGTAGAACAATTTAAATCGTAAAACAAATTCTTTCTCTAGCATGTACGACCTTCAGTGCGACAATACAGAAGAACGATTGGTTTTATGGCGGTTTGAGGGATACAAGCAAAAAAAAAAAACAAAACGTTCATCAAGTAGTCAAGCGATAAAATGTGCTAGAAATTAAATTAGACTTGACAGGAAACGAATGCCAAACCGCATTAGAACGCATCGTTTATCATTAGTTTATTATTGGAGCAGTCTTCAAAGAATCATTCATTCAAAACTGCAGTAACAATCAAGAGAAAATGACTCCAGGCTAGCATTCACAAGCCAATCTTCCGGAGATCGTTCGCTTATTCTACATCCATTATCCTTCAGCATTCCACAGGCTTTTACGAGTCCAAGGTGGCAATATCGGGCAGGGTCCAGCCCTTTTTCTCCACACCTCATGTAGGTCAATGTGAAAATGCTACACATCTGGCCGTAGCAGTTGTTCCGCGATCGCTTTTCCAATGTCAGGGTTTTGTGGTGGATTTGTTGTGATGTCCGCAACCCTTCCGCACCCATAACGGAACCCTGTCAAGCCTACGAATGATGTCTGAACAAGGTATCAGGGCACAGACAAATAAACTAACAAAAAAAAAAAAACACTCGCTTTATATTCCATTGGCGGACAGGCAAGGAGGATGTGGCAGTGTGTCACTTGGCAGGTGACATAACATGGGCAAAAGGAAAAAGCGTGCGAGCGTGCACGCACGAGTTCGACCGTGGGCAAGTTTTTGTTGTTTTGCTGTACGAAGCGAACTGCTGATCGGCTGTGGTCGACTATTTGCGGCGATTCTCTAGCTTGACATTGGAGGCACATCCCGGCGAGCAAAATAGCATTGTTTACGGCGAAGCAACACCGTCCCACGCGATGGACACCCCCGTTTTCCGCATATCCCCGGCGATCAGAGTGCTAAAAATATATCCCATCTTACCGCTTTCACGCACCGATCTGGTCGGGATGCATTGGTGTGCGTTCTGAATCTGTCGTCTCTTGATCAACCGAATCACGTTTCGCGTTGCGCTACCGCGCAGAAGACAACGCTCGATAGGTCCACATTACGTTCGTTGGTGTCCAACCGGATTTAACCAGAAGGCCAAAGGACTTATCGTCAAAGGTCTACATTGTGGGGGGCTGCGCTAACCGTTAGAAATACTCGGCCAAATGTTATCTGTTATTATTTTGTTGAACTAAAATAAGCATCCCACGCCGATTCTAGTTCCTCAATTTGTTTTTCAACGCCATCCAGCGAGCGAAAGCATACGGTAAATATGCGCGAGAAACGTTAGTATAAATAACGGCGTGCGAGTGGTTTGGGAAAAATAGTACACGCAAATTTTTGAACCCATACATCATCGATGAGTGTGAGGTAGATCGTACCAAACGCAACAAAGAATGATTCATTCGATCGTTTGTCTACTCAGGATCCCGTTTGCAAAGGACCAGACATTCTACTGTCGATTGACGTGGTGACCTGTGCTATTAACACCACCAACGTGCGTCACTCCTTACGACAAGTGGGTGTCATAGCCAAATAAGGGCAGAAACGATAACTTTGTCCTTAATGAAAAGCATCATACTATATGGTGAAGTTTGTTTCGTTACGATTCGCATGTATTTTTTAAATGTATAACAAAAAATTAGACGAACTTAGCATTCCGATCGGTCGTAGTAGATAAACAGTAACGATACAATTGGCCACACATTGTAGCAGTTGTACTAATATCGACTGGTAATTCAAATATCGATACAAAATGTACGTGTTATGCGGACGCTTCATGCGTCCGCATTTGAGAATGAACTGTTCATATGTAACGTTCAGTTCCACCATTTGAACGAACTAGGTCTCGTTCGTTGAAAAGAATCGTTTACCCCAACCTTGGACAGCAACTGAACGTCAAAACTTTAGTGATGAACAAAATCGGATCGAGAGCGGATCACAATTTTCTGATACACGGAACGGATTAAGCGAATGATTTTAAGATGATGAAATAGAAAATTTTTCTTTCTAGTTAAATGATTGTAGTAGAAATTTTTTTATCCAAATAAAAAAAAAATAGCAGCACACCGAAAGCAGTGATAAACTGTTTTTCGGAATCCGATCCGGATTGAATGAATCCCAACCATATTCGTTCCGGATCGAATGCAAAAGACCGCGAAAGTGTATGTAAGAAAGAAGAAATTTTCATCGTGTGAAACAGGTCGCTTTTTGAACAAAATTTAAGCATTTACCAGTTAAAAATATGTTTTGTGACAAGCGGCTATAGTAAAATAAAATGAAATAAAGTGACGGCAAAGCATAACATCCGGAGAGGTTACCGGTTTGGCTAGCTTCAACCCTCATTTTCGTTGGAGGTACGCACTCGCACAAACGGATCGAGGGAAAGTCGCGTGGTCGATCGATTTGTCGCAAAAATAGCCACAAGGGCCACCGACCACCCGCAGGGCAAGATGAGTGCGAATCTGCTAGTGATACTGGGCACGATCGTCATTCCCTTGGTTGTGATCGGCTTCGTGACGATAGTTACATTAGCAAATCTTTACTTGAGTGTGAGGTAAGCGCGCGTGGGAATATTGGACAACCATGACAGCAGTACAGACCGTATCATGCAGGCAGAAACGCTTCTGTTTACATTTGTTATTTACTTCTTCACTCGGGCTTTCTCTGTTTGTAGGAGACGCTTTCCGGCCAGGGTTAACTGCTGGTTCTGTAACCATGATACGCACGTCCCATACGACCAGTCAAACTCTTTCGTATGTCCAGGTTGCAAGCAGTACAATGGGTTTACAGCAGACGGCGAATACAATCGGGAGATACCGGAACAGTATCAGCAACGGTTGAACAACTATCACTATCATCATCCGGCGAACGTGACCGACGACGACAAGTGGGACAGTACGACTATTCGTTCTGGTACTACAAGCAGTGTGTATTCCGGCAATGGACTGTGTTTCGGTTGTAATCGCAATCAGGAGCTGAAAATACATCAACTTGCATCATTCGTACCGGAGGATGAAGACAACTACGAGGCCGAGGTTGAGGAGTACCGGTACGAATGAATTGTTTTGACTGCTTCATGTACTGTTTAAACATGTACTGGCTGTATTCTCACTTCATTTCTTCCCTTTCCAACAGTAAACAACTGGAGCAGGCGTACAAACTGTGCGGACGGTGCGAACGCGTCCTCAAGCGCACACTGAACGACGTCAAGCGGAATATACTTGGCTCAAAGCTTTCCCAGATCAGTTGCAAAAGTCTCAACGTGCTCGACATGCATGTACGCGATTCCAGCAAGCATTTAGCTCAGCAGAAGCGGCAACGGTGGGCAAAGGTGTGCGTTTGGGCCATCACCGGCCTGCTTCTGTTTAAGATGCACCAGGATTTTAGCGACTCCGGTTGGACTGTGGCCGATCTGATGTTGCTTTGTCCTGCCCCACTGCTGGCCGTTATCACCGGTACTCTTTCATACACCGTGGCCTTGTACGAACTGGTTTGCGGTCAGCTCGAACGCTTCCTTGCGGAACCAACAGTCCTGGAGACGACAGACCGGATTGACACGATCGGTTACGAAATATTTCTCCAGTACGTACCGCGGACGGTGGTGCAAACTTCCACCCAGTACTTTGAATCCCTCTCGAACCAGATGCCAACCGAGCGTAGTTCACCGTTGCTGCTAAATGTGGCGATTGTTGCTTTGGCTGCTCTGTTGGCTTCTCTCGGCAATCAGCGAACGATTGTGAAGCAACTGCTGATTGTTGCACTGTGCACCATCGAATACGCACTGAAGTACGCTCAGCTGCAAAATTCAGCGATGGCAGGTCTCCTGTTTACGGCCGTCGCACTCACGCTCTCGCTCACTTGCATCAGGCAGCGATTGATACGCAGCGACGTACCCACGAAAAACCTCAACTCAAGCTTTCACAAAATTTACTCCCAACAATGCAGGGAGAGTGATTATTCCGATGTCGATAATACGTCCCCAATCCTGCTGGATGAGTCCAGTAGGACTGTCAACAAAGAACAAACCACGTTCATACGGAAGACGCCATCGAGTGTGTATCGCCGGCCCGCACTGGGGACGGACGGTAATTTAAGTGGAAAATCGCTCGATACAACGAAATCGGCCAGTCCGTCCGCGTTTTCCTTTTCGCCTACAAATCCTTTCTTTACGGCGGCGAACGAGGAAGAATCGCCAACGCTCGGAACGGGAAGCAAAATCAGTGGCTCGTTGTTTAACATTGCATCGGGAAGCCTTTGTACCGAGCAGCAGATCGGTGACAAGGATTCTGTGTTCAGTTATCGAAGCGTTAAGTCCAGTGCCACCACTGCAGGAGGGCGTTCGTTGCTTAAAACACCCTCCTTCTCGGTAGATAATTTTCAATCGAATGGATTGCTTACGCAACGCGCCAACCAGCGCCGATCCAGACCACCGTCATTCGTCCCAGAAAGCCAACAGGGACAGTACAATCCGAAGCAATTTCGCTATTCCATGAGTACCATAAGACAGGAGGAGGAAGCGGAAGAGGATCAATTGATTGAGGACGATATCGATCGACTTTCGATCAGTGGACGCGTTTCGCTGAATGCTTCCGGACTGGTCGGTGGTAGCCGTACCTCACTTGCGAACACTAACCCGTTTGCGAAAAAAACACTTGCGGAAGCGGAGTACACAGCAGCGTCGTCTTTGCGACACCGTGCGCGTTCTATTCGCGCCCCGGAACCTTTCACCGCCTACCCGAAAGATTCGCCATGGATGGGAGCACAGTTGACCCACGTGTCACGCACCTCGTCGCAAAGTTCTGGTTTTGAATCGCAAGCCGGTACAACACGTCGCAACACGCCAACGGAAGTGGATGGAAACTACTATCCAATAGGGGAACCAACACAACTATTAGAAACATCACGTCACATCAGTCCACCGACGCTGCCACCACTACTGCCGCCACCACTAACACCACGAAGTGAACAATCCTCGCCGGTCCCATCGTCAGCGTCCGCGTTCGAGTGGAGTGGAGGGCTTTCACGACGCCAATCCAATCACTCACAACATCGGTCGCTATTTAGCGAGCAAAATCTCTTCAACAGTGCCCTTCAACAACAGTCGAACCTACTCCCGTCAATGACTGGAGTTCCCGCACCGCCATCGATGGGTGGTACATCAGACCGGATGGGACTGTTTTTCCCAAAGCTTGGTCGCACTTCCACCATGAGTAATGCGTCGTTTTCGGTTGGTGTCGGATCTACTGTGGCCACTGCGCACTCTACACGACACATTTTTCCACCACAACAGTCGCAAACACCATCCTATCACCGTCAGTTTAGCCATAGCGGCCCACCCGTCGCCGAAAGTGGCTTCTATACCTCAAATAAACCAACTGCCAGCAGCAGAGCCAGCCTGCTCAACCTTAGCAAATTAACAAACGAACTTAGCAACGGAACACTGCCCACTGCTTAGCAACAGACAGAGATTGAGTAAGATGAAGATGTGTGTTTTTTCATAGATAGGCCAAATTAAAAGCGCTGCCAGTATGAGCGAAGACTGCATTTTGCTCTCCGGTGCACCGAGGTGTGATTGTAAATTTATATGTTTTGCTTTTTTTTTATACGTGATAATTATACTTACCCCGCTGTGGAAATATATTGAAGTGTGTAGTTCTTTAATTCTATTTTGTGATTGGTTTTCTTTAACGATGTATTTCACCAACCGCTGATCCTGTGTTTCATCTTTCTCTTTTTGAGGGTCTGTTCGGATGCATGAGGAAATGTTGCACCATTCACAATCTTAACCGCATGAAAAACGAAAAAAAAAATAGTTTGCACAAGTGCAAATGTTGTGCTCTGTTCTACTGGTTCTCATCCACAAAAGGTGCTTGTTTAGTAATTGCCTAACTTTTATTTGTTTTTCATCGCATTCCGCGGCCATATAATAAGTGATACCTGGATATATGTTGCGTCCTTTTCTATTACTCTCCTATTTGCGGAAGTGTTTTTTTATGGAAAAATTTGTTTTAAGTGTACTTTAGTGGTATGTGTACCGTTCGTGTTTGTGTATTTGTGTGGGAGTGTGTGACTTGCGAAAAAATGTGTCCTAGCCTACAGCATGTTAGCGTACGCATCATTTACCCTTTGAGTTCGGTGATACTAGAGAACACTCCAATTCAATTCAGATTCTTGACCTCCTTATTCAATGCCCTATTCGTTACACCTATTGCCTTTATGCGAACACAGGAGAAACAATACGAATGTGTGCTTTTGTTTTCTTTTGTACCGCAAAACGAGAAGTAGCATAAACTCAAATACCTACGCATATCTGAGTATGACGACATTGTACAGTGATAGGAAGGAGACAACGTTCATGGTTAGAGGGATGCATATGTTATAAAGTATAGATATATGCTTACATCGAGCATAAAACAACAGTAATTAACATGCAGCGTAATGGTGTCCGTTTTAACAGGGCATCTCCTCGATCCTCGGCTATAGTGTATGCACACCATAATTCGAACAACGGCGACATTTCATGTTGGAGTATTTTATAACCACTTCTTTACAAGTTCAAATAGAGAGAAGGGATTCTCTATGCGCAATACACCATCGCATTTTCTTCATGCAACTTCTTCTCGGATGATGTGATTCATTGTTGATTTTTTGTTACATTGCGTGCATTCTCCACCAATGTTTAACATGAAATTTTCTTTGCTTAAAGCATACACATCGCCTACACTGTGCTGTGAGTTTGTGATAACAGTTAAAATAGTTTGCATGTAAATCGCAAGAAAAACAAAATTAATTGGCTAGGGAAATCACCGCGCATGACACACGAACGGATTGATGTACTAGTAGCGGCACAAGATTAACAAAATGTACAGTACAGATCGCGAAGAAACGAAGAGCCAGCAAAATGGAACTACACACTGCGGAAAATCATAGACCTCAATCAAGGGTACGACCGTGCGATAGATTCTGTTTTTTCTTGCACTAAAGAAGGAAGGCACCTTACCCCATTACCACGGCTAACCATAGTGTAACCTTCTCTCAGCCTCATGCCATTCGTTTTTTCACGTATTCGTATCTTAGTCCCGCAAAAAATCATCATCGGTATTTTTCATTCCAGTCTAACCTGATTGTGTGGAGATAGATTTCGTTTTCCAACGCACGCCAACATCCAGAAAACCTAGTAACTTCCCAGTTTAACGGATCGGAAAGTTTGTGCACTCCTATATTGCATGTCTCGTATCGCCCTCAACATGCTAATGACCGTTTCTCAGAAATGTGGACGGCGAGTTTGTCTGTTCCGGGTTGAAGCCAGCAGTGATAACAGTGGTATCTTCCATCCATCAGTTCACCAGGGTAGAGACAGGGACCAATTGTAAGGTCTAGTAGAAGAATACCCTATACTATCCGGTGGTACTACCGGACGAGTTGTTACCGGCGGGTTTGCTATTGCTGCTACCAAACGGAACCGGCGACATGACGCCGGAAACATTCGGTGGGGTAGGTGTTTTCACTGTCCGTATGCCATCGCCTTCACAGATATACTTTCCTGGTGGTATGAAGTAAAAACATGAGTTCATTAATTATCGAGCCGGGTGCCGGACGTGATAAATAAATAATGTGCATACCTGAAACGAAACGACGCTTTACCAGCGAGAGCCGATAGCCAGAACCGGCCAGCTCAAACTCGATTCCGGATAGTGTCGTCCCTTCACAATTGAACTGTGTCGCGATTATCGCCGGCGTTGAAGGACCCGAACCAACCTCCAAACGTGCTCGCAGCGTATCAACACCACCACTATCCGAGTGTTGCGATATGTCCGTGAAATTCCACACCAATCGATTCAATTCCCCTTGCCTGGTGAAAATGGAAAAAAGTCGTTAAATAGAGACTTAATTAAAGAGATTGCATCGCTCCTTGTAGCTAACCATGCCGAATGTGGTTTGGATTGCACGTTCTTGACGCCACCGTCGACTGGAACGGAGATGGATACGTTCAGTAGCGGCGACGGTTGAGCCATCGCGTGGCAGTTGTACTTGTAGTCGATCTTTATGTCCGTGTGCCGCTGTTCGCACTTCCAATACGACACGAGCTGGAATGGGCAGGAAGCAGCACCCGGTTTCGCCTTGATTTGATACTTCAGAATGTCGACGTTGATGTGCGGTGCGTTCGGATTCTGCTCTGACTGCCGTCGCAGGGTTGCCGTTAATACTGGCATGTTGAACTCAAGCGTCGTGCTGAAGCTGGTGGACTGCAGTCGATCGATCGTAACGAGCTGCTTGTTCGGCAGCACGTTATCGAGATTCTGGAGATTCTTAATGCGGAAACCCAGCTTCGCCGGGTTCGGATTGTTAGTCAGCACGTTAACGATACCGGCCGGGAACGATATCATCATGTCGCCGGACATCTTCACCTGACACCGGGACTCGTCCGCTCCCCTGCAAGGAAATCATCAAATGGCGTTAGAATTTATTTGCGATCTGTAAATCTCGGCGATGCACTTACTTGAAGTAAGCATGGATAATTTCGTGGAATGCAACAGCCAATGGAATCGTGTCGGACATACCGATCGTCAATGGGGACGGCCCACGGGACGATCCGATGCCTACGCTCGGACTACGGAATTCCAAGCTTCCAACACTATCGGCACGCGCGATTTGCGACGCAGGACTTACGCGATCACGCGCGACTGAAGAAAAAAACAGGATAATTGCATTTCTTAATGTATTGGAATTAAGACATAGTGTATTTTCTCTTCTTACCGGCCGCTTCTGATCTTCTCGATGGTGGTCTTGGAATGGCGATGCTACTGCCACCGGCAGATGTTGGAGTGGGAATTTGTCGCTGCGTTAGTTTCGTTAGATTAGCCGATGCTGGGGCCGAGATGCTTATATCACCCACCTCCGAGAAGATATCACCCAAATCTGCATAACGATTGCTGGAAGTAATTTATGAAAAAGGGGAGGAAAGATTTGATTCACGACGGAGAAACAGCGGTACTTCACACTGAGAGGAGCCCTTTACTGGAGGCTCAAGAGATTTTATAATAAGTTTTGAAACGTTCGAAACTATTTGAACTTTAACTAATATATTAGTAGATTACGAACTAGTCAACTCACTTCGAGCTGGTAGACATTGAGAGAGTAGGACTTTGCAACGGTGCATACGGATGCACCGTAGTCGGTGTGGACGCATTCGATGCATTCGGACTAGTGAGGTGCGTGGTATTGTTGTTCAGCAGTGACGCATTTCCAACTGACATCTGATGATGCAACGCATGTGTCTGAGGTGCTTGATGCAGTTGCTGCTGTTGTTGCTGCTGCTGGTGTAGCTGATGTTGCTGATGGTGCTGCTGCTGCTGTTGCTGTTGAAAGATAGAATGATTTAGTGACAGCAGATCGTGGCTAGGTTTGCAAACGACGCCGACACCGTTGTCGCCAATCTGCTGCGAGACAGATTTCGATCGTTTCATGCGCAACAATCGGTCCTGATGTTGCGGATCAAAGCTTGAGCCTCGTCTCGTCTGCGGACGAGTGTTTTTTCGTTAAATATACAGAAGAATACCGTCACCGCAAACAGAACCCATCATGAATTGAATTAGAAAACGGGTAAATGAGTGAGCGTGAAGGAATAATTCGTTTCCAATGGTTTCACGGCAGAAGAAATTGGACGTTTGTTTCGTCGTTGCGCATACACGGATTAATTAGTGATGATGACGATGATGGTGATGATTTGGGTTAGGCATGGATGAAGGCCCATTGATGAGCATCAAACCGACACCCCGATACGTATTCGACAGCACGACACAGGGACATACAGTTGTAGTGCGTGGATGAGTTATGTGTACAAATGGACGAAAAGGGGAGGAAAATGCAATGAGAGAGTTGAGTTAGAAACATGTTAAAAACATATGATTATGCCAATAATCAAATGAAGACATAGAACAACACAACAACTACTACATGAATTTAAACGATACAAATATATAAACAATCATATCTAGTTTACTGAAAAAGATCGATACTAAATTTATACAAGCGTGATGATTTCTCTTCTCTTTTCTCTTATCTACACAGTTTGAACTGCAATCAAATGGAGGAAATGTAAAACAGAGCACTAATGATGAACTCTACTAAACACAAAAGCTCTTCGTAACAACCATGGGCACTGGTTGCTATGATACATACCGAAGTCAGGATTCCGATAGGCGATAGCGACAAATTTTCCACAGTTGCTCGTAGCTCATCGACACTGGCCGAAATAGG
Source organism: Anopheles farauti No. 4 (assembly GCA_000956215.1). Classification (NCBI taxonomy): domain Eukaryota; kingdom Metazoa; phylum Arthropoda; class Insecta; order Diptera; family Culicidae; genus Anopheles; species Anopheles farauti No. 4. The sequence continues at coordinate 42,929 of JXWZ01009525.1, forward strand.
TGCAGCTCCATTATTCAATGGCTTAATTTCCACGTGTATTTTCTTTTCCTCCCGTTCATCCTCGCTATCGCTATCAGAGCTCGAGTAGAAATTATCTGTAAGCGAACAATATCATAATTTCTAGTAAGCATGGAGTTGATGAGTGATTCTTACTGCTCTTTTCCGTAATTGTCGCACTGTCCCAGGTGTTTTCACGCGGTTGTATGCTGTACCCATCTTCGTCCACCTCAGGCGTTGCGGTAGGTGCTACATTGGACGAGCTGACCGCGGAGGTGGTTTGCAAGTTGGTCGCGCTGTCGGCATTCGCCGCTTCACCCTTACTGTCGCTAGAATTATATCGAACATAGAAAATTATAAACACTTTGAGCTAACGTTTGTCCAAAGAAAATAAAACAGTAGCACGTACCCGTCCAAAATGTTATCCTCTTTGGCACTGGAATTTTCTGCAGAATCCTTCTTCTTTTTGGCTTTCTTCGACTTGGCCTTCTCACGTCGGCTGCGTAGGAACCCGGAGACTGCTTCGGTGACAAACGTTTGCAATTGAACGCGATGGATGTAAGAGATAAAGATAATTTGTATATGAGAATAAAAAATCAATAGATTACCCTCGTATCAATCATGTTTAAAGTAAAGATCAAATTGAAAGTAAAGTAAAGGCAAATTGAATGAAAACCTACCTAAAATGATATTAGTATAACATAGAAGGTCAATTAATTGTGGTTTAAATTTAAAACGAAATCTTTTGTGAAACTCTAAAAAGAACTTATCACGCATGAGAAGGTGTTGGTGTCAAAAAAGAAACACAACCATATGCCAAAATGAAAGAAAAATGTAGTAATTTTTAAAGCATTTAAACAAGGAAACAAAATTAAAAAGTAAAATAAATTTAGTAATTTTTGAAAATATCTAAACAAGGAAACAGAAGTTGACCACAAGTTGTAAGGAAAACAATAACAGAAATGCGATTGCTTATGTGAGAGCGATGATGGAACTCGGTTTGAAGCATATGATGCTTTCAAAATGGGAAGGAAAAATGTAAGATAGGGAGTGTACCGGACATAAAATGATATAAATTAAACTGAACCAATGGAAACAAAACAACAGAAACAACAACTCTTGCCACTAAAATGAAACAGCCAACGTCAGCATTAAATATAAGCACGCACTAATGAACTGTTGAGATCTAGAAAGTGGTAGCGAGTTGAGAATTGCAGCATAACACTACCAGTTTGCAAAGGGCTAGTGATTAAAAGGAAGCATCACATCACAAATACTACTACAAAAGGCAGTAAACTAATTATTCATTGTCCGGTCATTTACGGATTGTACACGCACTTTTCGGTGGGACTTTTGTCTAACCGCCACTATAAGCACACCGCGCAACACACATTTCACGTACAGCTTGCAACAACTTACCGCAACGCTTTTTGATAGTAATGGTATTAGATATAGGGTTATCTTCAATTTAAAACTTTCTTTTAATTCACAACTTATCAAGGAACACGCATGCGGTATTAAATGCATTATCCAGAGCAATGTCTTTCATTACAGTAACTTTGCGTAGGTTAACATATTCGGCGAGTAGAACGTGACAAATGTAATCAGTTTTTGCGATTTTTTTACGTAGCGTGGGTGCACGTTTCACTGTCGTTAAGAAGATATCATTCTGCCTGAAGCATTGCTCACTCTAGTTTAGTCAAATAGTATAACAAGAACAACACTTCCCGCCCACTGCTGGAAACTGTTAGTAAGATAGCCAGAGATTTAATAGGTGCTTAGATGGCAGAAAAGCTTTTAAGAACGTTTGAACTAGTAAGGAATAGCTAAACATTGATTAGGGCAGGAGTTTAGTTTGCATAGGCACAAAGAAAACACAAGAGAAAAGCGGTTACCAGAAAGCGTCGAAGTAAACAAGCCAATCTAAACAAGTCTAAACTACAATACGACAACTACTTTCATGCACTTATGAAATAAAGCATGAAATATTCTAAGTTACACCTGACACAACAAATTTAAAGAGAAATTATAAAATGCAGAAGTTTAAATACGTCTTATTTGCATTGTCCTTATGTATAGAGGAACAAAATCCCATTTTGTATAAAGTGATCATAATCTAATAGCTCCTTTTCTATATGGATAGAATGTGTGTAATATCTTGTTTGTTCAAAACATACCATACAAATTGTCACGAGGGTGTGCCAATTCGCATCAATTATGAACACGACCCTAACAAACAATTTAACCACTCGTGCTATACAGAAGATTATAGAGGGAAAAGTACAGTACCTACAGTATAGAAGAACGGATAAAGAGGACAGACTGAAAACCTCCAGCTAGTAGAAGTGGAACTAGAAAACGGATCACACTATCGTATGCAACACTCAGAAGAAGAAATAGTAGAAGATGATAGATATGTTTCCAGGATCGAGCAACCGATAACCCAAGAAGAAAAACTTAAAAATTTTAATAGAAGCTCATCAAACGTAACCATAAAAAGAATGCCGTAAAACAGGGCTATGAAGAGAAAACCACAGGACCACGCAATTGGTACAATATGAAGTTATATGATTTACATTTCGAGCCCCGCAACAAGGGATTCCGTCCGATAAAGGAATTGCCTGGTTGTTGTTGCATCTGTTGTTCGCTGGTTCCAGCTCCCGCTCCTCCTTCTCCACCGCCTCCGCTGCCGGATTCCGGATCATTCGGACTGGTCGGGGCCGAAACGGTTGCACCACCGGCCGATGACACCGAGCTCCTGCCGGCTTCGGACGCCGTAGCATTACCGCTTCCGGTGAGAATTCGACGCACACCACCACCAGCTGCTCCGGTGCTTGTGGTTGAGTCGCGACTATCACGACTCTCTCGACTGCCTAGCTCCATTTTCACGATTCCGCGAGACCGAGGTAGACCGAAGCGAAGCAAATATGTATGTACGCGCACACCACATGTGAGACGTTTGGTTGTTGATTTGGCGTGTGATAATGAAATGGAGGTTTTTGAGTTTTTGGTTTTGTACAAACGGGGATAAAGGGATTTGAAACAGGAAGAGACAAAAAAGGTGAAAATTCAATAATTTATTTTATTTAGCAATCAGCAAAGTGTGAAAAGGTACAGGGAATTCAGGAAAAAATAAGAAAAAACAATGACCGTAGAGAAGAAGATAGGTGAATAGGGGGGTGAATGTGAATTGGAACGAAATCGGAACCAATATGCCAAAGGACTAATTCATCAACAAACTACAGAAATTATTGACGGTTAGGATAAGGGATAGTAAAAAGTGGGTGGGAAGAAATGTCACAAATTTGCCTACCGTGGAAGACTTTTCCACAGTCACCAATAAAATCCGAAAACGAGTTTTCCAAATTTGAAACTTGAACTTAAATTCTCTCTTTTTAACAAAAAACCAAAACATGGCACGGCACTTTTTCTTGCAAATAAGTTCTGAAATGCTGTTTAACCGTTTCAGGAAGTTAACTCCAGGAAACTCATTTCCTTGAGTCCCGTTTTCAATTACACTTTACATTATGACAATTACCACTCGACTCGAATGATATTTTTTTCAATGTCTTGTAAAAAACTTCACCCAAAGGAACAAAGAGAGACAGAAGCAATCTCAACTTTAATGACACAATGTTCAAGATATCCAACTACTAGCACTGTTGGACATTGAAACGAAAGGAGGTTGTTGTTGGAGCTATACCTGTAGCGATTTCTTCACTACGTCTTTCCAGTAGTACATTAATGATGGTCCAAAAATAGTGGAAATAACATCATTTATAAAATAGCTTCTTGCGAACGATAATGGGGTGTGGTACGACACTTCAAGCAAGCACCTTTCCAGAGGAGTCCAATGGTTGTAGCAATTACGATAAGCAACGCTACTTCCTGGTACGCCAACCTACAGCTATTCTCTAGCACGTTTGCGCTCTCTATTCTGTATACTAGTTTCTGTATCATAATGCGTTCTTGATCTTAAACCTGGAGATATGAATGAAAAAGACAACGTACTATTGCGCTCCGATGCTAAAGCAATAGCAAAAGAACAGCATGCAAATTAGCTAGACTAGGTTCGGCTGAATAAAACAAATCTATCTGCTATATTGGATGACGGCATGAAGTAAAATTCGATACATAATTGATGAGGCAAATGGAAGCAATTTTTTGAGAGAAAATCACCTTTTTGTGTTCATCCCCAGATGAGTTATCTTTTTGTTTTTTTTTTATTTCCTATATTCCAAAGAACATAGAGATTGAAAAAGACAACAAAAACAAACGTAGAAAGGGTAAATTCTGAATTCCAAAAATCAAGTAAAACTACCAAACCAAACTTAGTTAGCAGACCGAATAACAATCAGAAAAGCAACCATTAAAGAATTTAAACAAAGAGTGCGCAAAAAGGGATAAGAAATTGAGAATGAAGAAAATTATACAAAGTAGCAGTAACAGATTCCAATGAAACCGATTTTCAGCTTGTAAAAAAGGTGAAGAGAAAATATCAATAGCGTCAAATGTAACACAAACCAACACGACGATATACGAGTGTGAAAAACAGACAAAAAAGATAAGTAAAACTACGATAGAAAAGGTAGCCACGACTCTAAACCAAAACCCAACTAAATCATAGTGTTGCTTAACAAATCAAAAATAAAGAAGAAAGCAATGAAAGAATAAGTTGACTGACTTGATCGGTAAAACAATAGAAAAAGAGATAGAATATAGAAAACCAATAGACAAAGGATACACTAGATATAGCAAGAAGTGTGTGTATGTGTGTATGTGCTTAGTGTGTAGCTCTGGTTTTAGTGTAAGAAGACAGTAACTGTTCGCAATGGTTGCGAATATGAAAATCAAGATGATAAAATTACCCTGGGAGTTAGACATGAAGAGATTGAGAAGGGAAGTAGTGCGGCGGGAAGATTTTTGTTGTTGTTGCGGTTGCTGTGACGACGCAAGTTGCTGCGGCTGTTCTTGCTGTGATTGTTGCTGATGCTGCAAAGATTCTTGTTGTTGCTGTTCCTGTTGTTTCATTAACGGCGATTGTTGTTTGCCGCTGCCGTGACCGTTACTGGCCAGGTTAGGCGGATGATGATTAGTGGAGGGAGTGGTACTATGATGCTTGAAGGAAAACAGATCGCCGTAGAATGGTTTACTTGACTGTTTGCTCGTACTTTGTGCGGAACTGGAGATGCTACTATCGTTCAGTACCGACGGCGCCGGGGACATGGCGCGTAAGGACATGGGATGATGTTGTTGCTGCTGCTGCTGTTGGTGATGGTGGTGTTGTTGATGCGCTGAAAGATCGCCATCGTACCGCAGTCCGCTGCTCACCGAGGTAGCCGTCGGCGAGGTGGAAAGATTGACCGGAGAGTTAGTTGGCACGGCTGCCGTCGAACTTGAGCTGAACCACGAACGGAGGTGGCTTTCCTTCTTTGTGGTCGTCGTGCCAATAGCGGTTGGTTGCGAGGAGCTGGTGGCCGATAGGGTTGGCGATTCGAGCAATCCGCCGGCTAGCGAGGATGGTGCGGGCGATATACTGCCAGCCAGTGGTACCATACCAGCAGTGTTCACTAGCAGCTGTTGACTGTTAGTGCCACCGGCACCGGAACTAACCACACCGGTGCCACTTTCGAAATCAAGCTCAATCAACTCTAAAGAAAGGAGATGATTTAATGGAACAACAGATGCACATTAACAGACGCGCGCGCGCACCCCGAAACCGAAAAGCAAAACGGGACGAAAGAGAGAAAGAAAAAAAAAGGATGAACAAGACAAAACACACACAGACGTCGACAAGACGGTACTGCACTAAACAGCATTGGTAAGGATATACCGGGAAAATCGACATTGTAATAATAAGGACGCGAAGGTAACGACCTCACTCAGATGTCGCACTCAAAAACACACGAGTCTCGAGACAAGCTACACCCTACATTTTGATTTGGCATGAAAGTAAAATCACAACGAACCAAAATAAAAAAGCAATTAACGAACGATGACTCCATAAAGATACAAATTTTGTTTTTCTTTCATGCCTTCAAACTACCACGCACTAAACACAAGACCTCTACACTCTCTTGCTAGCTGCGCAAAAAATAGTCCAGCTAAGGAGTGCAGACTTGCTAATGATGTTTACTCTTACCTATGGAGTTGCAAGGAACTAAGGGTAGAGGATAGAGTGTTCAGCAATAAATAAACTTAAACGCTACACATATAGACAAAATTATCTACTTAAGAATAACACAGCACTTTTGCAACAGCAACAGTCAAAGTTTAAGTTAACAATAGTTCATACACGACGTACTGGTAACGTAAGCTATTGCGAAATTCACAATGGTATATTAAAAAACATAATTAAAAACGATATAAAAACAATTTCAAACATTGTTTAAACACATGCAAAACAAAACTTCAATTTCACACTTCAATTACATAAAATAAAAAAATGGATAAAAAAACAATAATTTTTTCATGCACGAAACGTGAAACACACGAAATAAAAAAAAACTTTGTCCAGAAAGGACAACGGCAAACGCGTTACCAAAATTAAACGCCAAGATAAAAGGGGGAACGGAACTAATGAATTGAAATTTTTCTTTGTAAGACAATCCCGAAACAATCTAGTACATTTTGGGTAAAACAAACAACTCCAATCACTACCACTGCTGCTGCACTCTAAAAGCTATACTTGCACTGGCCGTACTTACCCGGTTTCTCCAGTCCGGTGTACTTGTTGAGCACGAACTGCTCCAACAGTTTGTCGACGGTTAACTCTAGAAATTGACGCTTCAAATCGGAATGGACCTGCGGCAGGATGGAAAGGAATGCACATAACGCTTGCTGCTTGGAAGATGGCGCGCGCGCGCGTGGTTGTGTGCGACTCTGATGCTTACCTGTCCAACAAGATCGAAGTTGTTCTGCACAATATCCATGTACGACGAGAGGAACTCTTTCATTTGCTTCAGATGTGCTTCTTCCATCTCTTGGAAACGCTGTAACAAGACGCAGTAAAGAGGCAAAATTGTTGAACTGTTGAATGTTTGACGGGATTCGGCGTGAATGTTCGTTAGCTACCAGGGTCATGACTCATGCTGTTTTCCCGTCTGACTCATCTCATCTAGTAACCACATTACTCACCCTGCACGTTATTGTCATTTTCTTTTCAAACTCCTGCTTGATGATGTTGTGCTTCTCCACCAGCGCCTTGTAGTCGTCCTGGTGTTTACGCAGTTTCGCCTCCGACTTTTCGATCTCCTTCGTCGAATTATCTTTCCGCGCCTTTTCCACCTCCTGCAGGCGCGCATTGTGCACATCTTTCGCCTTTGCGACGGCCGTCGTCGACTCCTTCATCGCCTGTGTTGCAAAGGACGAGCGTTCAGCAACGTATGCTCTAACATTCCCGACATTGTGTGCTGTGTTACCCACCTGCACTGCGTCCTGCGTGCCCGATTCATCCTCCTTGACCGATTTGTGCTTCTTGTGCAGATCTTCCGCGTACTTGGTGACGTTCTTGACCAGCTCCGTCAGCTTCTGCACCTTCTGGGCGTGCAGCTCCGATAGGCGCTCGGTCGTGGACTTGAGGATGATCCAGAGCGGCGAAAACGTGCCCCCACCGCTCGAGCCCGCCTTGTTGGCTAGCTTCGTCAGCAGCTTCGAGTTATACTCCTCGAGATTCGAACGCTCGCGAAAGTATTCCGCCAGCTCTTTCGTCGCCGACAGGCCATATTTCATGTTCTGATAGAGCACTTCGTACCCGTTGTTCTTCTCACCCTGAAACACAACGATTTTTTTTATTTTTCACCACTTTTCCGACACAAACGCAATACACACATATAAAATCAATTTCTGCACCAAACCCCACCGATGCGCCAACGTACCAAATATCGCAGATGATCGGCACATGGAAAATTGTTGCTTCTGCACGTTTTATTTACAAACCTATGTTCCGCTTGAAAACATTCACGCGGAAAGTTTCTGCACAATTTATTCTTGGCACAGGCCAAACATGCGGCAGACGTGAAAAATCATCCTCCCAAGGGTAGAAAAATGATCAACTCATGCGAGTTGCTAGTGAGATTTCACTCCTGAGTGCGTGAAGCTATCCAGAAATAGTTTTTGTTCCAGCAATTCGCTGGAACGGTGAGAGTTATTTATCCAACTCATTCAGTCCCAGCGGAGTAGAAAATAAAAACAATTAATGAACCCGATGAACAAACACAGCACTAAAGAGTGCAAAGTTGTCAAGGATCAAAACCTTTTAAATAAAAATTAACAAACGTCATCCACTATGTACCCAAAAGTAAGGCGCTTGCAGCACCACACGACTCCCGCCTGTCCACCTTTCACGCTTCACCGGCGGTGTGCGGTTCAAATTGAATCAAATCAAATTATTTTGATCGCAAGTCGCGCAGTCCCCCCGCAGTCGGGGCCACGGGGCAATAGCAATTGAACGACATTGTAAACCATCGCCAACCGACGGAGCCGTGGGAGTTTTTATTACCGCTGAGGGGACAGTTTCGGAACGGACCGGTTAGACACACACGGGATACGTCAACATTAGCCAAGACACTGACGGTGGCTACGAAAGCAGTCGTCACCACCACCAACACCAAATGCCAGCAGTGCAAGATTCGATCAGCTGGTTCCTTATGGGATGCGGCAGCGCCACAGCCATATTTTTATCGGAACCGGTTCGCATAAGCTGCACCGGGGCGGCAAACACAGATTTATTACACCGACTCGCTGTACACAGGTTTACCTTTTCCCACGAGTCGTGCAATTCGCAATTCTTACTACCGATGGTGTTACTTGGACGTTTGATTTCCAGTGATGGTGGCTTATTGTTACTTGTTTCTTGCTCTCGGCTTCTTGGGAGCCTGGTGACTGTGTCTGTCGTTTGTAGCCATTTTTTACGGCTTCCGTAGCATGCTTACGCAGCAGAACAACAAGATCGATACGGAGCAGATAGGATAAGGATGATTATATTGCCTCCCACGCACGGAATACTTGCAGCCAGACGTCCTGCAGGGAGGGAACTGCTGGCCATCTATTATGTGTTTTATTTTTAGCATTCAGATTATGCCGAATCCTCCTCTACTCGGGCTTCTGATGGTTCGAAGGAGAAAAAAAAGTGTTCCTAATCATCGATACCGCACAAACAAACATCAGAAATCAAAATTAATGACTATTGATTTCTTGTTATGACTATTCGAGCTTGGGAGAAGAAAATTATCGTCGTCGCTATAATTGGAGGCTATAGTATTTGCGCCCATGGATATTATGTATTAATCGCGTTGATAATCTGTGAATTTCATAACATTTCATGCTTTGGGACATGGGTTTTAATTCGTGACACGTAAAGTCAGGTCATATTCCTGGCAATCTCATCACATTTACACCTATTTGCGTCACAGCAACAAGCATCCACTCCCTCTTACAGGAGGGAGCTGCAGGTCACGATGCTTTATCCGGGGAGCGATAAGTCGCGTCTCGCCTAATGAGTGTAGTGTGTATTTCAAATTAGATTCACTTGCCTCGCTACTAAACAGCCAATTCAAGCTACGCTGAATTAATTTATCGCGGCCCCATCACCCAGGACACACTTTCCGCGTACATTATACGACAAATCGAGACAGCAATCAGATAGGGATTAAACCGTGTTTCGTAATAGTACAAGAAATGTGAACTACAATCCCCTGGCCCTATATGACACAAGTGAACTGAAAAAAACCTGCACACGATGCGCTCTTCCGCAGACAGGAAATAAGGGCGTGGTGTTAGTAATCATAAAATTTCATTGTTGCATGGCACGGTGTGGAAAAAAGCCACACGGCACTGTCTTCAGACAATGACGATTTGTAGCTCATCCCAGAGCTCGACTGGTGGGCTAAGCAATACCAACGATCCTTATCGAGCGGAACACAGAACAGAAAATGCAGATCAGCTGATTTTAGAGCCGATTTGTACATTTTTGTGGCATAGGCAGTTAGCGTTGGATGAAATCAAGCAGGCGAAGTCGCGATGGAAAGCTATAAGAAAGGTTCTTATCTTCAAACTGCAGTTTTCGATGCTAGAACACGTTCGACGTTCGTCTGCGGGCAGAATTGGATGAATAACGATAACAGAAGAATGTATTTAAGGTTGCCCTCTCCGGTCAGATTAACTGGAACATTCCCGGCAAGTGAAAAGCGACGTCATTTATGCAAGAATATCTGAATGCTACATTTTCACCACAATATCTAATACATATTGATAGGATTGATCACAACATGAAAAAAAACATAAAGAGATATTACGTGTCCCGTGACGTTTTCATGTGACGTGTTAAAAGATATTATCTCAGTAAGAAGGACGCCAAAACGCCACACGAAGCCTCTGTTGTAAATTTTTATCTTCTCCGTAAAAGGGGACTGTAACAGTAACCGTATGCTCCAAAATCGGCAATGCGCAAGCAGATAATTCTACTTCCACCTCTCCACAGCGGAATCGGTTGTCTTACGGTTGCGCACGGAGTAACAAAAACAAAAGAGATCACAGTAGTCGGTGCCAAAACACCCGGAACGTAATACGAGTACATGGGCGTCGCCTGCCATGTGAGTTAGCGTGTGGTGTTGTTGTTTCCCGACCAAATTACGTCATAGCTTGGGGTGGGTGGAAGGGGGATGGCGTTTGCTTCCACGCATGGTAACAATTGTATTGCACACAGTAAATCACTTTCAAACTATGCAATATAACGAAGAACTAAAAATTGAAGGTCATTAATAGATAATTAATGTACTCATACCGAATAGCATATGTGCGCGCATCCATTTCCACAAAAGTACGGGCGCGATAACAATTTCACTGCAGCCGGCATTTACTACCCGTGATCGAACCCACCACACCTCGGTACGCGAGAAATGCGTGAGAACAAGCCAAGCGCTTTGTGTTAGGCATCGGACATCGGCGAGTTCAAGTTCGACACTGCGATAAACCTTCTGTGGCGGCGTTGACCCACCAACCAGTTCCGTCCACTGCCAGTGATAGTAGCTCAAACATTATCAACATCGAACGGGCGCGTTCCAGACCGGAATTATCGTGTTGCGCTCGGGTCGTACACCCGGGGAGGGTTTTGGTGATAAAAACGTTTGCTTTCTTTCGCTGCCTGCCGGAGGCGTAAAAAATGAAACTACTGGAAGACGGCAAGGCGGACAGCGCAGCGTTTGGTAGTTATAAAACAACAAAATGTGATAAGAAATCTTGAAAAGTTGCGTACAGCAGCCAACTGCAGACTAGGAAACCAAGATGGTTGAACTGGTGTCTAAATATTAAGATACAAATTGACTGGATAGTGCCGTCGTGGTACGCTGAGAAAACGTCCGCAAAAGAGCCGTAACCCTAAGTGGTCCTGCTGTGATGACTTCATATAAAAACTTACCCAAAAATAATCATTGAAATCGACCGTCATTTTGGCGATTCGTTGTGATGTGGTCGTCCTTCGTAAAGCGTAATATCCCAGCGTCAAGCGATACTGCAATCAATTCAACGCCTTCCGTCCTCTTTTCCAGTTACGTTTGCTAATCTTTCACGCCAACACTTTCTTCTCACTACGATACACATGCACACACACACACACGCGCGTTTGTGTCTTTTTTTTTGTTCGCTCTAGGATTGCTTGCTAGAACGATGGACGGTGCGAGTCGCTGGACACTACGACCAGCATCTACTACTACCGTGGCACACTGGAGTGCATCGTCGCTGTATCACTACCACGATCAGGTCCGATCTACGTACGACGCCAGAACGTGGTCTCATTACACCTCCGTTGGCACTGAGCCAAAGGGCTACTCTCTGTGAAGCTTACGGTCGGGCAGGAAGTATTCTATGAATGGAAGTTCTGAAAACCACAAACCGAACGCCTTTCCTCTTCTCGACCGTTCTTACACCGACCACCAATTCACGCTCCAGAATCCATCACTTATTTTACTTTCATTTTCATTCAAAGAGTATCACTTTTTTCTTGCTGTATGTAACTATTTTTCTCTGAAAATACCAAAGATAATTCGATAAGAAAACGAAACAATACTACTTACAACAAAAAAGAGTATTTAAGCGTCAGATGGTTTTTTGTTGAAAATTTTCAGCATTCAAAGCCTACTGTGTATGAGGAACCAATGAGATTATACCGAAGTGACACATGGTAAAGTTGCATTGCTGCACACTGAACACAGTGCGCCGGAAAGCAAAAACAACTTCTCATGATGAATGTTCCTATCTCGGAGCGACCGCCCTATGGGACGTGTGTGCCCGTATCCACGTGCGCTGGAAGGCAACCAAAAGTCAGTAAACAAAAAAAAAATAAATAAATCCAAAGGAAGGCCAAAATGTGCTCAAACACTCGTATGTGGAACATTCGAACCCGGTAGTCCGCTTGATAGCCAAATAGCTCGGCAGCAGTTTGGCCCACTCAGGTGAATCGTGCCGTATCGCCAGTCGGTTGGAATTGGGTTCGGGGAAGGCTAGACGTATAAAACTACCCCGTGCCCGTCCGAAACGGTACAGTAGGTTCAGCCATTCCATTCCAGGATCTTGTCGACCGTTCGTGGGTTGTTTTAAGTACGAGAAACACATACAAAATGATCAAATCGTTCGTCAGCATCCTCGCCATCGTGTTCGTGGCAAGCAGCAGTGCCTTCCACGTCGGTGTACCGCCCTGCCCGAATAAGTGTGGCCACAAGGGCCATACGGTGCCGATTCTACCGCATCATCCTATCACGGCACACCATCCTATCGTACCACACCATGTTCCCGAGCAGGTTGAGATTGTACAGCACACCAGTTCTAGCTTCCGGCCGGCTTCCTTCCTCGAGGTATTGGAGATCGTGCTCGACTGCTTCAACACGCTGCGCATCCCGCTGCAGCGTTTCCCATCATACCTGTCCGGTGTGTTCCCGGAGGATCCGGAAACCAAATGCTTCCTGCGGTGTGTGGCCATCAAGCTGGGTGTGTACTGTGACGAAAACGGTGCCGATCTCGACCGGCATTGCATCCAGTTCGGGCTGGGCGAATGCTGCGAAAACTTCGCCAACCGACATCTGGTGTGCCTGCAGCAGAACTCCATTCCGTGCCCGGATCGGTGCACGGCCGCTTACAAGCAGGAGCTGTGCTTCCAGGAACCGATCGCCAAGTACTTGGACTACCATTTCCAGCAGCAGGTCGGTCTGCTGCATCAGGCCAAGTGCAGCCACGATCTGAAGATGTTGCATCCTTAATTTCTTACTTTTTAATACCAAGATCCGCATATTCATTACGTCATCAAAGTGGCCACCATGGCAGCGTCGATAGAAGACGCGCGCGATTGCTTAAAGAAAGTCAATAAAAATCGATAGCACAGAAATATCCTTCCCTAATTATTAGACATTTTTTCGTTTCCTGCTTGTGAACCTGTGACCTCGGTTGTTGCCACTGTTTCGCAGTTGGGTATTACATTGTACAAATGGTTTGGTGGTTTTTTACCAACAAGTCCCCATTGCGTCCAATTCGCAGTCCTTCTACTATTCTAGGTGCGGCATGGTTTCAACATTATGCAAAACATCCATTTGTTTGGCTTCCTCATGCAACATTCATGCTATTTACGGAGCTTTAAACGAAAGAGTTTGCTCATTCCCCCCAACTCATACGGAGTGATGTCTCCTTTCGACTTGATCGCTGTGGAATTGAAACTTTTGTAAGCTATACCGGACGAATTTAACTGTGTTCCACCTGAGTAATTTAAAATAAATTATGGAGCTCGTGATACATTTAGGAGAACATTGAACAGTATTATTCATTCTTTCCGGAACTTGTTCGTTGTGTCAAGTTGAGTGCGTCTGTGATTGTGTCATAATTATCAATTATATCCTGATTGCCACGTTTGGTCCCATACAACACCACCAGTAACAATGCTAGTCTTTTGTACTGCTGAAAATGTACCAATGAATAATGCTAAACATATTTTTCTAATTTCCCAGACATCGCTACCATACACTTATAATGCCACACATCGAACACAGAGAAACACACGAACACTGGAGTGAGCCACGATTAGGTGTTATATGGTAGACGTTAAAACTTTTTTTAAATTTCTCATTCCACCACCGTATCATGATTTACATCGATTTACACACATTGAACGCACGGTGCGCACACGAACGACCACTGATTTTCCAGTAATTAAGGATTCATATTTTACCACGCGCACATAGATTACACAACTGGGCAGGCTGTGCCGCTGTTGTGTCGCGTTTTTTCATGTACGCAACCTTGCACTTTGGTATACGTTATTTGCTGCAACTTAGGAGTGGGGAGCACCACCAGTTCCGACCCATTGCGATGGTTGTATGCTGCACCCCCTCTCATACCACTACTCTGTCGACACCTCGTTCGCACTTCCCTGCACACAACGCACACACACACACACACGGATGGAACGCAACCGGATAATGGGGTCGGTTCAAATCAATAAAGTATAGCGGATTCGCCGAGGTGCGGTGGGTCGACCGTTGAACTTTTTTGTTGATTCTAGTAGCCGGCGCTACGTACATATAGAAACGGAGCACTGACGGAGCACGAGAGTGAGCGATTTTTGCTATGAAGCTAACTGTGCACCAAAATTAACACTTCACAGGTGATGAAAAGGGCAGATGTTGGATAAAAAAGCCTTCTGCAATGACACCGAACCGAGATGCCGAACTATCGGCGAGCGAACGGACTACTTCTTTTACCCACCTGACCACCCTTGTGCCCATGAAACGCGCATTCGTACACTTTTCTGTGCACCTCTCCGACGGTTCTTTTATCCAAGGGGAGGGTGGGGGGAGGGGGGGGGCACCACTGAAGCATGAGAAAAACACTTGTCAGCGGATGGTGCGTTGTCTCGCCCAGTTTTCGCTTCAATACATCGTCATTCCGAGTATTGTGCACTACAATCGGTCGCCATTTGCTATCGTCCAGACACAGAATAGTACCGAATGTGAAGAAATTTCTACATTGCACAGTACTGAATGTGGGCGTATCGCAATGTTCCCTTCCGACTACCGCACAGTCCCGAGGGTTACGCTACTTGATATCCGTACGTTTTGCTACTGAAACGTCCGGAGAATGCTAATCAGCCTCAACGGGGCTTCTTTTCGGCGTATTTTGGATGATGGATGAACCGCAATTTCAACCCAAAATGATTTCTTCGCGCACCGTAAATGATTGAGACAAGAGGATTATGACGTTATTACGTCCACGGATCACAAAAACTATTCTGTGACAAGATTTTTATTAAATTTTCTTGCCTGTTTTTGATCGCGACGAGAGAGGAACAGAAACAAACGAAAAACGAAACGGACCAGAAAAAATGACTGAATGACGGAATTTTGCTGTCATAGCAGGATGACGCGACTTGCTGCTCGTTGTAGATGGTGAGAAAAAGAAATCCTGAACCTAAATATACCTTGGGTTTGTTGACATTCTATATTCACCACTCATTTTGACAGTGGATATTTCGGTTGTTTACAAACTTGCCAGAGCATTACAGTTTGAAAAAAGAGACGCCGTAATCGCAGATCACTGCAAAGATGACCACATATCGAGCAAACACGAATAGAAAAGTGTGCTCTTACTACGAGTGTAAAAACAACAGTATAAGTAATCCTAAGCTTACGTTTTTCGCTTTCCCCAAACAACCCGAACGTTTGGAAATATGGCTCAAGCAAGGCGGCGTATCGCCGGACGTGGCAAAGAGCAAAATGAATCGCTTCCTTTGCGAAAGCCACTTTTCCGACATCTACCTGAGCCGTGCTCCGCGACGGACGTTGCTGATACCCAACGCAGTGCCGTTTCCTTATGATGAATCGGAACTAGAGCTGGAAATGGATGATGGTATTACTCTGGAAGAATACGAAACACAAGAGGAAACAGAAGAGATGCCCGTCGATGGTATGAATAGCGTTTGACGTGCATTAGATGCGTGAAGCTGAAAATATTTGGTTTCGAAAATCTTTGCAGGGTCAGAACATGAAAAGCATATGACAGACGAAGAAATTGACACGATTGCCGAGGTCGAAGCTACATCTCCTGCAACGATCGAAGTCGGACCTACACCAAACAAAAACAATTCTGTCGGTAAAATAGTGACAATACAGCCTTCCACCAGCAAAACGGTTGTAGTAAGCAAAAAGCGTAAAGATCCTGTCACCAAAATAGCAGAAATGAAATTGAAAATTAGAAAAACCTGCCCGCCTATTGTGCTAAACCGTGTACCACACCACACAATTCGCCTACAGCCGATGCAGGACAAGAGAGATGATCCAAAGGGAATTTTACAACCAGCATCGACCACTGGTACGAATATCAGTCCGGAAAAGGTTACAAAAGACAGTGTCAGAGTGATCGTTAAGTCTCCCGTCTCATCTTCAACTAATGCGATTGAAATTATTGAGCAAACTGAAGACACAGCATCGCATAGCAGCGATGATAGTACATCAGAGATTAAGGATAGTGAAATAAGCGAATTCATATTCAAAGGAGAAGAGTATGTCCAGATGCCAAAATCACATTATCTGAAGAAAATCAATGGCATGAAGCGAAGCTTGGCATTTTATGAAAACATTGTTCAGAACCTGCGCGAAATACTGGATCATGCGAAGGCGTCTAGTGCGTTAGAAAATTAAATAGCTTATCATCCACAACAACCGTCTCGACCTGCTGTTTCTATTAATGAACTGTTGAACTGAACTGATGAATGTTTCCATTCCCAGGGAACAAGTTTTAGAAAATTTTGAGGAAGACCGACGCTACTAGCCATCACGTAATGGATGTGCACATGAGCTAGATCGATACATACAACAACACGTTTAGAGGGCAAGCTGCTACTGAATACATCGAAAGGGAGTTTTCATTCGCAGCAGACAAAGATTAGAAGTCATTAATTGGAGCAATAACAAACTATTGAATAAATCGTTTTGAACAAATTCTAAATATTAATTTCCCTTACAACGACGTGAAATGATCACCATGGTGCACCCACTGTGTTTGGCTGTCATCGTAAATGTCAGATCTGTCATCGGCACGCTGTCATCCTGATACCGTAGAAGCAAAAACAGTCGATTGCATAGAAAAAATATCCTATCCGCATCGACATACGAAAGATGGCTGCATCTGGAAAATTCACTGTACTCGTAAGTAGTTTCCACCTTGCTATAAACCCCATACGGGTGTCGGCTGAGTATTGTCTGTAAACTTTTGGTGCAATACCTGCCCAACACCCGGTCCCTGGAAGGTAGCGGAGCGTCTACAGGCTGTGCAGGGGTAACCAAACCGGACTGGGGTTATGTAATTTTAACTCCGACCGAAAACATTTCAGGCCCGTCAACTGAGCACCAGCTCGGCCGCCGCACAGCTGGTGAAGCCACCGGTACAGGTGTTCGGACTTGAAGGTCGCTATGCTTGCGCCCTGTACTCGGCTGCCTCCAAGACGAAGGCGCTAGATGCGGTCGAGAAGGACCTGAAGGGTCTGCAGAACCAGATGCGATCCGACCCGAAGGTGCGCGATCTGCTGCGTGATCCGACGACGAAGCGCAACGTAAAGGCCGCCGCTCTGAAGGATGTGGCCGCGAAGGTGAAGTTCAATGCTGCCACCGGCAATCTGCTGACCGTGCTGGCGGAAAACGGACGGCTCGGTCGTCTGGACGGTATCATCAACGCCTTCAGTCTGATCATGGCAGCTGAGCGAGGCGAGGTTGTATGCGAGGTCAAGACAGCTAAGCCGCTGGATGATGGCCAGCGTAAGCAGCTGGAAAATGCGCTTAAGGTAAGTGAGACAGAAACGGTGTTGGACGGAACTAGACGGATGTGTGAATTCTGTTTTCGTTCTTTCCAGGCATTCCTGAAGCCGAACCAAACCATTCAGTTGACGGCCAAGGTTGACTCGGCGCTGATCGGAGGAATGGTTGTTTCTATCGGTGACAAGTACGTCGATATGAGCGTTGCCAGCAAAATCAAAAAGTACACCGACATCATTGCGTCTCCCGTTTAAAAACAAAAAAATGCCGAACAGTAGAGTACGCACGTGGTTTGTGTTTACGGGAGTTTCTGCGTGGTTGCAGCCTAGCAGACGGTCCGAGATTGCGATTTCTCTGGCCACATAGAAATATGAAGTTCAGTACAGCCGAAAAAATATAAATAAAAAACACCCTTCCTTAAAGGATCCAACTACACCGATATTCATATACTCATAGTAAAGAAGTAAAATAACACAGAGAATACCGAATGAAAAGTACAAGAAAGCAACATAAAATTACCGGTTGAACTTAAAAGTCCTAATCCTTTCGATGCGCGTAACTTAACCCATTTTTAGATATTTGTGTACAAATAAGCATATTAAGAGGGTTTGCTGCTCAACGTACACATAATGCTGGCTTAGAAATTTGTCTAGAACCCTTAATCCAAATGGGAAGCAATTAAAATAGCAATTAAAACACGATATGATAGAAACGCTACGTTTTGGTTTTTGGAATCCATCAAAGACAGTATATTTAGGAAGATACGGAAAGCCCACAAAAGAAAAGGGTTTCCGGTCCAATTACAACTGCTGCTACAATAAATGTTGCCTCCCTTGTACGCGTTCCGTGACGCAAATACCACGCTACATGCTCTACCTTACCCCACCAAGGATCCGGAGATGGGAACGATGAAAAGGACATATCTTAACATAGAACATGTGGAACGTTTACAGTACCCCGAGGGCAGGGAGAATCAGTGCATTCGGTCTGTCTGCCCATTTAATACTAAGCATAAATAATGTTAAGTTAATAATTTATGCAAATTGCAATTTAGAAGTGCTCCCGCTCACTGCCAAACCCACCTACCGCATAGAACCGCTCTGTACAAGCCCGAAGCGTGTACCGCAGGTTCTCATGTGAGTTGATACAATTGATTACTGATTTCTGAGAAGAATTTTAAGTTATCTCGATTTCTCTTTGGCAAGAGAGCAGCATTTTTATCGGTCACGCGCTTAGGATGCCTTTTCCTCTTCATCGTCAACCTCGTCCACTTCTTCTTCATCTCCTTCCTCACCGAACTCTTCACCACCCTCTCCATCCTCATCGTCTTCCGGTTCGACCTCAATATCCGGCACCAGATAGTACTGCAACGGGTTTGGCCACAGGTCGTCCTTGATTAGCTCGGCAATGTCGTCATTGATGGGATCGTTATTATCGGTGAACCAGTCGAAGAAGGTTCGATTCTCAAGGCTACGCTTTCGTCGGTTATTGCCCAGCTTCTTCGGCAGTACCTTCGTTAGATCCCGATCCGGTTTCCATTTGATAGCGGTGCTCGTCGAAGCGGGACTCTCTGCAGACAGTATTTCAAATTCGTCGTACATCAGCGTGAATTTAATTGTTGGGTTTCTTAGTTTTAATGATACTGTACCTCCATTTGAGCCGAGCTTAAACTCCTTAGTCAGCACCTGATTCTCGAAAAATGGATTCTCCTCGAAATAAAAGAGAATCCGATAGCCACTCTTGATATCCTCAAACTCTTCTACCTCGAGCTTCTCGAGGAACTGTAAACAATCTTCTTCTTCCTCCTCCAGGATACCGGAAATTTGCGGATGATTCATTATAGCCGTCATCCAGAACGAAGGAATGCGTTTGATGAATTCGTTGCGCTTCCGGTAGTACGGCTTGCGTAGCTCATTGTACTTCTGTTCCACCTTCAGGATCTCTTCGCTCGCTTGTTCGTTCAGCGCATCGATCTCATTCTGGCAGGTGTCGACCGCTTCTAGCGCTTCCGGCTCCTCGTCCAGTGCATCGATGGTTTTCTTTGCCTTTTTAGCTGTTGAAGCCATTTCCGATAAAAGATGCGAGATTCTGCTTTTTGCCAAACAAATAGCGGGAACTGCTTGAACGCGCGCTCACACAAACACACAAACCCACACACTGGAAAAACTAGATTCTACCGGCGTGGGCAGCAAATGCAACGCTATATGTTACACGTTGGGGTTTAGTAATTCACAATTTGTATATTAAACTACCCTTTTCTTCAAATAGTACTCAATATAAACCTTTCGGATGCTGCGAAAATGCTGTTTTACAATTTCTACGTTTCTTATTCTTGCTAACATTTATGCTTTTTCACGATCTGACATTTTCTACGCGTTTTGTATGTTAAAACACCGGTACAAAATCGGGTTGTGTTTATGTCTACATGCTGACTACTACTGACTACATATCTAGTACTAAAAACACATTTTCATTGAGACATGGGACGTTTTTCCTCTTTTAAAGTGTGATTAAGGATGAAAAATTTATTTAAATTGCATTTTATATCAAAATGCCTGTACACTAAAATGTTTTCAAATTTCATTCCAATTCGATCGACAGTTTGTACTAAAATTCACACAAACATACATGTCAAAGCAGGCGCAAAAGAAGCAAAAAAGAGGCGTCAAAGTTGAAGACACATTCTTTAATCGTGTGTGCGGCCCTGTTTCGCGGTGTTCGAGGATTGATTCAATTTGTTATTTCGTTGAAAGACAAAAACGCGTGAAACAATCCGAATACAATGTCCTCCGGTGAACAGCAAACTGTAACCGCCACTACGGGGCAACCGCATCTACAAAAACAGGACCTTTCGAAGCTGGTAAGCACCGGAGAAAGTGGTTTTGTGCTTTGATCCCACCCCGGGTGAAGCGTAGCGATTCCCGAACAAGATGCCAACAAGACGGTTTTTTTTGTTGGTTCCGTAACTCAAGCTGTAAGGAAACTGATTCAAACACGGAAAGCGTCTTAATTGGGAATCAGTAAAAAATTGTTCGGCAGGTGGCCTGCGATTCTCCTGTGTTTCACTGGCTGATGCAATGGGTTGCTTTTCCTTCGATTTGTAGGTTATGTTTCGTAGCTAAAGTGTGTAAAAGAACACCCAATGAAGAAGTAGTTGTGAATCCATCCGCCTTCGTGCAGGACGAGCTATAACAATGATGGGGGAAATAAATCATACGAATGCGTTCGTTAACTAATAAATGTTTTGATATTTGCTTTTAGGACATTACCAAGCTGACACCGCTCTCACCGGAAGTTATTTCGCGGCAGGCTACAATTAATATTGGTACCATCGGCCACGTAGCGCACGGAAAATCGACAGTCGTGAAGGCTATCTCAGGCGTGCAGACCGTTCGTTTTAAGAACGAACTGGAACGTAACATTACAATTAAACTGGGTGAGTGCAAAACAAATTGCCATGTACAAAAAATACGAAAAATACTTCATCAAATGTCAATCTGTTCAGCAAGTAGGGAAGGGATGGGAAGTCTAGCCGGTTATTTACCGATGCTTACATGCTTACCAAAAAGTCGTAGATAATCGTAAAATTACATGTTATGGGTACTGGCAAGCTTTTTCTGTTCTATTTTTTTCTATTCTTATAAATTACCGGGTTCGGAAATTTATTTTTTTAAACAAAAGTGTTATAATTTTGGATTCAATTGTGTTTCGAGGAAATACATCTTATCCAACATTAAATTTTCGAAACTTTATCAGTATATTACTCAAAAAATCATTTTAGAGTGTTTTTATCGTGTCTGCAAAAAAACGCACATTCGTTTGAATACTGATTTAATCTGCTGGAGATTTGGTATTTGTATTGGTGGAATTGTTTCAATGTCTTATTTTCTGTTTGCTTTTTCTGTCTTGCTTTCATCAGTTCGTACAAATAAACACATTTCCATAAGAAAGCAACAATTGAATTAGCTTGCTTGGTCCAACCGAGATCTTTTGAAAAGAAGTTTGGTCGACTGGACGTATAGTGTAGAACACATTCCGGTACACTCTTTGATTATAGAACCAAAAAGGAGCATTCAAAAACTAAAAAAGAATTTAAACATAACCTGTGTGAACTGTGTAGTGTGTGCGTCCGAGGTGAATTGAGAGAAAGCAAGAGAAAATACAGACGTAAGTAAGTGATGTCGGTAAATTACCCTCAGCGCGATGCAGTGCTGTTCGTTTGAAAGTGGATATTCAGATTAAAAAAGTAGAATTCGTTTGATAATTTTGTGCCAAATTTAGTTCCTTTTTCCGAAAGTTGTTGTCTGTAAATAATTTTTTATATTTTTCGTCTTTCTCTCTCTCTCTTCTCTTCATCTCGTCGCACGCACACCATACACTCGTTCGCGCACTGTTCATATACGGCGATGCCTGCGTTGGTGAAATAGAACGTTTGTCAACAGAATTAATCGTTAAGCTGACGACCGATCCAACAGAATTGATAAATTATATGCACATGATAGGAAAACGTTACAAATCCCCCTACAATCACCAGAGTATCGTTCAAGATACACGAATTAGAAGTACAAACAGTAGAAGACATTCTACTGCCGAAAATTGCAAGCGGCAGCGCTCGCCAGAAGGACCTGAAAACAGCCCGCTGAAAACTGAAGCTAACGGAGTTGAATCGAATCGTATGAAGCAAGCAAAAATATTGGACTTTTTTCATACGTCACCGCCACATAGAGCGGCTGCATTGAAACGGCTAAAGCGAAGAAAATCAATGTCAGCTTTAAGTAACGTTTCGCCACGGCTCAAGAAAGAGAATTGCGTTTCAAAATATTCGCTTAGTCCCATTGTAAGTGTGAAGAAAAAAATTCAACTGGATGAGGAACAAAACCGTACTGTCTACATTCCTTCGACACCTGACAGTAGCCCACTTCCAGAGCCGCAATCTATCCTGTTCACTAAGGACAGAATTACGGGAATGATGAATTCCTATAAGCATGCGAAGCTGAACGGCACCAAGGAACCCTCTTCGAAGGGCAGTACAAAGGAGAGTGAAACAATTAAACAGATTAAGGAACCCCCCTCTGTATCAGCTACAGTGGGAGAGCAAATTGAAACCCTGAACCCTACAGCTGCCAATTCGTTAAAGAATAAAGCAAAATACAACCAAACGAATGGCACCACTGCCAGGGGTAGCGGCACTAGTAACAAAAGAAAATCGTCAGTACTCTCAAAAGAGTACACAGTGGAATCGATCGAAGACATTCAGTTGGTGGGCAATTCTCCGTGGTTTCACATTAAGTGGCTTGGCTATTCGGCGGCGCACAACACATGGGAACCGCTGGCAAATGTAGCCAGCTGTGCTCTGTTAGATAATTTTCTTTCCGTACAACTCAGCACGGTGAGCCATTGGGTTTTGCTGATACAGGAGAAAATACGAGCTACTCCTGAATACCAGAAAATGTTGAACGCACATGCTGTAAACACCAAAACGTACGATAAGATTCTGCTCGAGTATAAACAGTACGATTGGAATGAGTTACGTGCCGACCTCATCATAATGTCTAAACTGTGGATAAACAAGGCCCGTAACAAACATGTATGGGATCGTATCTGTCGGCATATGGAGCGTGAGCTGTCGTACGTGAAACGGCGTGACCAGTTGGAGCTTCTGAGGCGCTTCGAAGAACAAATCAATGAACATGAACCGTCGCTACAAGTGGTGGTAGAAAACGAACACGATCTGGACGCACCGCCAAATAACTTCACCTACCTGTGTGAAAATATTGCTGCAGAGGACATTTCCATCCCCAACGATCCTCCCGTGGGTTGTGTATGTAATCCATGCAATGGACGGAGCGCCTGTTGTGGCAAGCTGTCCGAGGGTCGGTTTGCGTATAGTGTCAAAAAACGACTCCTGTTGCAGCCTGGTGCACCGATCTTCGAGTGCAACAAGAAATGCACTTGCGGCCCGGACTGTCTGAATCGGGTGGTACAGAACGGGGGGAATTGCAAGCTTACACTGTTCAAAACGGCCAATGGACGTGGCTGGGGTGTGCGGACGAACGCGGTCATCTACGAAGGCCAGTACATTTCTGAGTACTGTGGCGAAGTGATTTCATACGACGAGGCGGAAAAGCGTGGCCGCGAGTACGATGCGGTGGGCCGGACGTACCTGTTTGATCTCGATTTTAATGACACCGACAACCCGTACACGCTTGATGCCGCCCGTTACGGTAACGTAACGCGTTTCTTCAACCATGCGTGTGATCCAAACTGTGGCATCTGGTCGGTTTGGATCGACTGCCTCGATCCATCCTTGCCTCGGCTGGCCTTTTTCGCCCTGCGTCGCATCGAAATAGGCGAAGAACTCACCTTTAACTATCACGCACAGGTCACGAACACGACCACCGACACCAATAGCAGCAAAGAGGCGAATGAATCGGATTGTAATGGCATTGCCGACAACAACGCTAACAGTAACAGCGAACGGAAAAGAAAAGGACTGACCGAGTGCCTATGTGGAAGTGCCAATTGCCGGAAGTTTATCTTCTGAACATCAGAACTGTTTACTTGAATTTATTTTACCGACGTGAACGCTGCATTCTTATATGTTGTTACGCGTTTCGCATCATCTCTGAATATTATGTAGATGAACTATGGAATGAACAAAAATAGTTGAATAAAAATACATTGGAATATGTTCAATACTCCTTGTCCATGGCCCTCTATTACTATGCCTGTCTGTATCATTCGTTACGATTTTATACAAAAATTGTTACTCATCCAAATGATTAAACTTATAGGTTTAGCTCATGTGTATTTGTCATCTTACCTTCGTTTCGTGAAATACTCTGGAACGTGATGTGAATGATGGTTCAAAAAGAAGAGATAATTTCCTTAGTCAAAGGGGCTGTTATTGATATTGACGTCAGAACATAGTTTTGACAATCATTCGGTATACCTATAATTTTAATTTTTTTAATCTTTGATCAACATTATAATCCCTTATTCCGTTCGCACAATCGCGCAGGTTACGCTAATGCCAAGATCTACAAGTGCGACAACCCGAAATGCTTGCGACCAACGTGCTTTACTTCCGGTGGTTCGAGCAAGGACGATAGCTTCCCGTGCTACCGGCCGGCCTGTACCGGTCGCTTCCAGTTGGTGCGCCACGTCAGCTTTGTCGATTGCCCTGGTCACGATATTCTCATGGCAACGATGTTGAACGGTGCCGCCGTCATGGACGCAGCGCTGCTGCTGATTGCAGGCAACGAATCCTGTCCGCAGCCACAAACGTCCGAGCATCTGGCTGCGATCGAGATCATGAAGCTGAAGCACATCATCATCCTGCAGAACAAGATTGATCTGGTGAAAGATACGCAGGCGAAGGAGCAGTACGATCAGATCGTGAAGTTCGTGCAGGGCACGGTGGCCGAGGGTGCCCCGATCATTCCGATATCCGCGCAGCTCAAGTACAACATCGAGGTGCTGTGTGAGTACATCACGAAGAAGATTCCGATCCCGCCGCGCAACTTCATCGATCCGCCGCGATTGATCGTGATCCGTTCGTTCGACGTCAACAAGCCCGGTTGCGAGGTGAACGACCTGAAGGGAGGCGTGGCCGGTGGATCGATTTTGCGCGGCGTGCTCACGGTCGGTCAGGAGATTGAGGTGCGTCCGGGGCTGGTGAGCAAGGACGCGGAGGGTCGGCTGACCTGTAAGCCGATCTTCTCGAAGATTGTCTCGCTGTACACGGAGCAGAACGAGCTGCAGTTTGCCGTGCCCGGTGGGCTGATCGGTGTCGGTACCAAGATCGAACCGACGCTTTGCCGTGCGGATCGTCTGGTCGGTCAGGTGCTCGGTGCGGTTGGTGCACTGCCCAGCATCTTCATCGAACTGGAAGTGTCGTATTATTTGTTGAAGCGCCTGCTCGGCGTTCGTACTGAGGGTGACAAGAAGGGTGCTAAAGTGCAGAAGCTCGTCCGGCACGAGATGCTGCTCGTGAACATCGGTTCTCTCAGCACCGGCGGGCGGGTGGTGGCGACACGTGCCGATTTGGCCAAGATCGCTCTCACCAATCCCGTGTGCACGGAAAAGAACGAAAAGATTGCGCTTAGCCGACGAGTGGAGAACCATTGGCGGTAAGTGCGTTGGTAACAAAGGGTTCAAAACTTAAACAATCTAAATTTTATTTTATATTTCCTTTACAGTTTGATTGGATGGGGACAGATTCGTGGCGGTACGGTTATTGAACCACTGAAGGAAAACTAAGGAACGAATCACACTTCAAACTACTTTCATTCGTATGCTTGTCCAGCAACATCAGCAACAGCAAGCCTACTTCGTGTCACGTAGGATAGTGTTATTTTATTTTCGTATTAATAGAAAAGCAAGCGTCGGAATTACGTCAAATATCGTGTGTACTACTCGAGTGTATCAGTGAACAGTTTAATCATTTCCTTCAGTTGTGTTGAAAATGATCGATTGGTGTCGGGTAGTATCCATGTTGCCAGCAATACTTGGGAAGCGTGTCTTCGTCCTGCCCGATACCGAATCAGTGACTGCAATTTATGGATTCGTAATTCCACGCCTTGTTACAGTACGCTGTGGTACCAAACGCGGCATGACTTTGTTATTCACCGGAGTGGTTACAAATCGTACGTGAATCGTAAATGAGAATTAATTTTCCATCAGAAAATAAACATAACCTCAGAATATCGCGAATGGCTGGACCAAGACGCTTGAAAGAATGATGTGGCAGCTGTCATTGCAACCAGGTATGTATTTGTTTCATAATTTCAAAATTTTCTGCTTACACTTGTGAAACAGAACAAAAAGGTATGTAGATACATACGCTTACGTGAAATACTATTCGGATAATTCGATCAATTCAGACACACAGCACGGATGTATAAGAAGAACGCTTTGCATTTAATTCATGTACTCCCTCCGTTTTCCATTTTGATGGCAGCGATAGTACTAACACATGAAAAAAACTTACATAATACTACAAAGCTCAGAATAACGTACGAAAACTAGAATCCTCACAGTGCTGCACTGTTCGCTTCGTTTTGAGTGCTAATTTCGGAATTCGTAGAAAAGCTAATGTTAAGTGCGTTAAACGCACATGCCTAAAGTATAACAAAGCATTCACAATCTATTCCACTGGAACAGTAATGTATAAGGTTTGAATTGATTCTGTCGGTGCGTTTCATTTGATAAGTTGTTAATAATAAATTAAATTTTCCGTAGAAAGACAGATTCCTCACTAGATTCGAAACTATACCGGATGGGTATTTTTGTTTCGTTTGAATCATAAACTATGCTCTATCTAGTAATGACGAGATTCACACACGTATTCTGTAAGCTTTACACACATACATAATCCATAACTTCACGGAGAAAGCAGAGAAGTTGATTCTGTAGAGCAGCTACTCGCTGTCTCTGTCGCACGTACCATCGTAGAGACATTCCCCACATAATTCAGGGTGGTTGATGAGTTCCTTAACAACTAACATTTGTTGCTGTTCGGCGGTCGTTGGCGCCGGTTGTTGCAACGTGTTTGACTTTCCCGTACCACGAATATGTTTTAAATATCTCAAAAAACACGAATATGGGTAATAATAATACCTCGGCAACGCTGCTACCGATCCCGGACATGTAACAAAATATATGTACAAAGGGGAAGCCTTTGCTCAAAAGAGAAGTATGCGGCTGAGGTTTCGAAAGTAGGTACGGTAATGCCGCACCTACGAATCAGTCAAGAGTCATTCAAATCCTACCGGTATGCCGCGTTTGCCGTAAGAAGTGAACTTTCCGATCTACCTTAATTCTATCACCAATCCCGTCGGTAGGGATCATGGAATCTGTTTGTGCTGTTAAACCGATCATATCGAATCCATAGTATAGCCCTAGAAGAACCTTCAGACCATGAACTCATATTGTACCCTATCCCTAACCCTGCACCAGTTATGTCTGTTCGACCTTCCTCTCTACCGCGGTAGATAACCTTTTCAATGATCGTCTTTGCAGTAGCAGAACTTGCGCATCTCCGGGTCTCGTTCATAGATACAGTTCGCCTGTTCACCGTACTTGTTGATGCGCGAGATATCGCCCAGTTTCACCTGAAACTGATTGTTGGTGCGATCGTGCAGAACACTCGCCTCGTAAATAGCCTTGCTGGGATTGGTGACTAACTTCACCTGGTACATGTCATGTGGGACACGTATCGTGTCGGATGAAAAATCTCCGAGAAATCCGTCCGTGTCTCGGTTCTGCTTGAAACGGACCAAACCCTCATGCGGTTGCAACCGGGCCGCCCACCGAATTTCGTCCAACGTCAGCAGTGCGCAGATGCCCCGATGACGTTCGGTGTGGTGGTTGATAGTGTCGACGATAACTTTTGCCGACCGAAACACTTCCTCCGACGAGGCGGTATCGTTGATCGGCTGCCAGTTCAGACAGGCACACCAGTGCGGCTCGATGTACGCATCAGCACACGATCGATTCTGAGGAATGACATCAAACAGCGAGATGGCACGCGAAACAGCGGGCTTCTGTTTCGTTTTGAGTGTTTGCAGAGCTGCGGGAAAACAAGCCATTAGAACGATGGTTTAGAAAATGTTTCCGCCGTTGCTAGTGTAGTGCACTTACTTAAAATGTCCTGCAGCGTTTCGTGCACGTCAAACGGCGTAACCAGACGATCACGATTCTGGCGAAAGTTGTCGTACTGCTCACGGTAGTGTGTCTTAAACCAGTCGGGAAAGGTGAAGCTGAAGAATGGCAATCGCTCTTCTTGCTTGCCCTGCAGTGTGTTGCGTACCTCCGCAAAGCGATTCCCGTGGTCGGACATCAGCACCAGAATCGTGGTGTTCAGGATACCAGACTTTTTCAGCTCCACTAGCCAGTTGGTGAGATCGGTGTCGGCTACCCCGACCAAATTGATCGAATCGTGCGATAGTTCACCGTGAAAGCTAAACACGAAGCGAGGCGTGCTAGGACGATAGCTCAGCATGAAGTCGCGCGTATAGTCCAGCATCACCTTGTGGCGCGGTTTCGCCCCAATGCACAGCCGCTTGTAGTAGCTGAGATAGGCCTCGATTGCCAGATAGTACGTTCGCATATAGTGATCGGTCGGTTGCTCGTTGAACCCGTTCAAACGGTAGGAGAACGTACCGATGTTCGGTACGTCTTCGTTGAAGGCCGTCACGTAGCCGTACTTCTCGTACTCTGCCCAGATCAGCGGATACACGTTCACGTATTCTGTGTTCTTCATGCGGCGTCGCGTGTCCGGCAATTCCAACTCGGTGAATCCAGTCAACAGCGGGATCAACGCCTGCGGTGTCCCGTCGCCAACGATATTGTAACCCTGTAGAACGTCCGCACCGAGGTACTTGGTGAGATATTTGTACGCCTTTGGAAGCTTTCGCTGGAATGCGTTGCGGCTGAGCGAATCAAACCCGAGCATCAGGACGTTCAGGGCGGACTCCTTGTTCCAGCTCGTGCGTGATCGCAACTGCTCATCCTGCCGGATGCCGATCAGTAAACCCTGCCAGCGCTCCGTGCGGCTATCGGTCCAACATTTAGCACGTACAAAGTCGCTAGCCTGTAGTGTGTAGCTACCGGCCGTACGCGTCGTTTCACCAAACGACAGCTTGAAATCACTCTGCCTTAGTATGTCTGCATAATCGCACGTGATTTTACCCTTCTCTTTAATCACCTCTGGTTTGATATTGCAAACGGCTTTCTGTGGTGCGAGATTTAAGAAGATGCAAACTATTAGAACATTCATGTTGATCACCATAGCAACAACAAAGCCTACCTCACATGTCACCCAATCCTGAAGTTCGCTTCCGCACTCGATTGGTGGTTCGTCTTTGAGAAAGCTTAACATTTCCGGCGAGTCCACGGGTAAGCTGGGCATCTTGCAAGCTCCTTGATTGGCGAGCGATTTTATCGATTCTTCTATCAGCACCCTGGGAATAGAAGAATTGAAGCTCAACACAAACGTTTTACGGTATTGCCAAATGGAGGAGACTGCACACTTACAGTTTTTCCCTGTTATCTCCGTAGTCTTCGCCATTGAAGTAATGATCGAGTAGCAGATACACGACACCGATCGTAAGCAGGCAGAGCAGGTTCCTGCGGGTGAATTTTCGACACTGGTACATGATGATGATACGCACGACGAAGTACGACCGTTTTTTGAGGAGTATGATCCTCCACAGGTACTGTTAATCTTCGCTCAACGAAGTTTGGCTTCTGTTCGGTCGCTCCACACACACAGATCATCCAGCATACTTTCGTGAATAAAAAAACAAACAACATCAGAGCGATTACAAACCGAGGCCTTCGTAACATTCATACTCGTCCCAATTGTCCAAACATGTCTACCACGCGACTCAAAGCGATAAAAAACTCAAATATGTATTGTGCACAAAATGTAAACAAAATAACGCTCTCAAAACATTGTAACTTTAAATACTTTTTAACTATTTAAAGACGTCTTCGTTATGAGCAGAACTACTTTGTATTCATATGGTTTATTTGTTTAATGAAAATCGGTTGAGCAAACCTAACTGACAGGCAAATCTACGCTCCCTCAATTACGTTGCGTCAGCATGCAAAATAAAAAAGTAACGCAGCGAATAGTTCCAGTTAGACTGAACATGATATATCAGTCATTTTGTTTGAACATGAATGGGAATCAGTTTGTACTTCGAGTTCTCCGAAATGAAAACATATAGGGTTTCGTTGAGTTTCGCTGAACTTAACTGTAAGCCATACGCGTGCAAATATCAACATGCGTTGGATGCCAACCTCCCGGATGAGTCTCACTGCCATTAGTAATGTTGTTTATAGCATAGCTTTAAGCGTTTGCTAGTTTGCATGACCAACAATGCCCCGAGATAGCGTTGCTCACGGCCGGTCCAGCATTACCCGGCCGCGGATTCGCTCGTATGAACCTATTAGCGATCACGTGTACCTAAAGCGAGATCAATTCGACGCAACGCTCCCGCGCTTCGTGCGTCATTTTGTACAAGAAATAGAAGAGGCGTTAGATAATAGCAGTTTTGTCTGGTTTCACTTCAACGCAGTGAATTTGCGTGCGTGATCTTGTATTGTATAAAGCAGTCACGGCAATTGCACCGTTATGTGGAAGTATGTTCTGTTAACAGCTTTGTATCCGCCAACTGATTCCATCAATTATCACGATCGATACGATCTGATTGGTTGTGGCACATAACATAGTTGATATCGTTGAAATGGACACGCGCGGCATCTCGAATCGAAAAGCATTTTTGCTGACGCCACAGCAGATAACGTGCTATTTTAGTATTTTTAAGGCGAACAATATTTTTACAATTTTATCACAACCCTTCGCACAGAGGCAAGTAGTAATATCAAGCAGACACTGTTTGCCGGTATGATGAGGGACACATCACTATAGACACATGAGATATCTTGATGGTTTCAGAAATGCAAAAACAATGCAATTCACAGTGCTCTGTGCAGCATATTTGCGAACCCGTGAGGGGAAAACCAACTATAAAACACAAAGTTATCGTCGCACTCACACTAAACCGTGCCAATTTGTTGCTTCACACGACTGTTTGTATTTTCTGCCGGTCGCTGTATGCTGTGCATATATGGCGCACTGCCAAACCGGACTGGATCAACTGCTCGTTCTCTCACCATGCCATCAATTCATAGCAAAACTCGTCTAGTGCAGCCAGCATGTAATAAGAATGTTTGACCCCTTGCGAAGCACTGTTTGTAAGTTCTTTTAGCAACCCCAGCACAAGAGAGGTCCTTTTACACGCGCACTCATTTCAGGTCTCATTGCTTAGGGTGAGTTGTGCCAGATGCAAATTAACTGAACGCCGACACAGAATCCTTGCCCCCCCTTCGTTTCACCTCAACTGCTTCTCTCGCTTACAAGGTACGCACGATATAGTGCCTCTCTTGTAAGGACACGGCTCCTACGATGTGAAAATCGATATCCTTCTCGCTGACGCAAGGCAACTGCTTGGTCCTGGTGCGTCGCAGAAAGCTGTGACTGGAATTGTCCTTAGTTACCATTGCAAAAAAAAACATTACATAATTTTAACGACCGGTACCACACAGTTTATAAACAGGCACCACAGTAATTCATGGAGTTTGCAAAGGATACTTTTCATACAAAATTGGCGCAGGGTTCCTAAATTACTTTCTTGAATATGAAGTAATCACTCCAGTACTATACAGAAACACGTACACACTGTCACAGACGCACTCATCTATTGTTGATGTAAAATAATATTTTCCACTTTAGCTACAATGCAGCCCAAGATTCCACAATGAAAAACGTTAATGTAAAAGAGTATATATTGGAACTGTGTTCGCAAAACGCCTCAATATACTCGCGCGACATTTACATCACATTTGTTTACCACAAATTCTTTAGCACATA
>JXWZ01009531.1:0-16573 GCA_000956215.1 Anopheles farauti No. 4
AAAAAGAATATATTAAGAAAAGATGAAGAATTCAGTACGCTAAATGCTTGTATTGTAATTTTATGACATGTATTGATTTTTTAAAAAACATTGTAACCATGAAGGAATATTAATCAACAATCAACCCTTGATCGTGTTCTATATCCATCAACACATCTTCCTAATGATCCCAAAACAATAATTGTGAAGGTTAATGCATCGGAACTACACGTACCAACCTTTACTGTCCAACGGCTTACCATAAGCGAAGTTGCTCATTTTCGCGAGTTGTTTATTTTACTAAACGTTCCCAGCGGGCGGAACAAGGGCCCCGATTTGCAAATTCAAAACCTTCAGCACCAACGTGGCGCAGTGGAATAGAATTGTAAATAAGCGTCCAAGGCGTCCGCCCTATCGATGGCGACTGTATCGTCTCCAAGACGCGCCGCTAACGCAACACGTGCTCGCGAGATTTGTTTGCTACAGAGCGGAAAGACGAGCAATGGACGCAGGCCACAGGCCCTGCGTTGCGACAATGTTACACTTTCCTCCGCGATAGGTCAAGTTCAATGTGTATTTTGTTCCATTTCCTATCTGCTATTTTACCATCTACTTATTTATGCTTACAATTTTTTTCATTTTTATTGCTTTGCAATATATTTACAATAGTCTGCTATAGCTTTTTGCGCTCTAACTTTTAAACTTTCGACAAATGATCCCCATGGCGTGTTCATTTCGGGAACCGTGACGTTGTGCAGCGTGACCGATAAGATTTGCGAATGTCAACTGGATCGAAGGGTACTGCTGCGATAACGTAAAAGGGAGGTTACGTCTTTTTTGAATGAGAGCGTTATCAGGGTGCGAGAGAAAGATAGAGAGCAGGAGGTTGAAGGCTAACAATCCGATCGAACGTGGATCTTTTATGTGAACTAGAAGCTGAAAGCTCACGCAATAAAAATCAGTAATGTACGTGGAGCACACGGTGTCGCAATCGATGTTTGTTGGTCTATCTAATCGGACGCTGGTGTGTGTATGTGATCAAGTCCCTTTGGTGACTTATGACTTGACCAATTTTTGACATTTATTTATGCTCACAATGTTGATGTTGACGTAGATAGTCAATGTTTTGCTTGTTAATAGTAAAACTATATCATAAGGTTAGTGATTAAAGAAACCACTTACTATCGTTTGTTGTATACTATTAAACAAACAATCGACAAATACTGTCTATCACCGTTTAGTTTTCGTTTGTATAACTAAGATCCATCGATGTGAAAACATGCAAGTTATACATGTTTTCGTTTGATGAAAGTCTTACATTAGTGTGTTTGTTGGGTTGTCTTACAATGTTTTAGTTACACGAGCACATTTGATCGAGTACCGTCGACTGTGAATTGTTCTTAGTTCGATTAAGGTTTACAAAGTATCCATAATAACAGAGACTATTGTAAAGCGATCATGTTGGTTACATTTTCTCGATAGGTCGCATAATTCAATTGCGAAATTGCCCAAAATAATATGTATAAAAATTGAATAATTTTAAAAATTGAACCTGAATAATTTCAATATACACAGTTGAGGAATTGGGTTTTGATTGAATTTTGATGTCTGTTAGTCATTGCTTCAATGGACGATTAAAATAAACATTAATAAAAACCAGCATTAGTAGTGTTAGATGACCTTTTTTATGACAAACGCAGACCTTGCCCCGTTTGTCTAAGCCTACCTAGAGACCAGACAAACGACACCCGGTTACCGTAGTTGTCGTTATGTAAATAGTTGTTGGTGTGGATCTAACAAAAAAAAAACATTAAGCTAAAAAACCGGCCGGAAGATATGGGACGATCGATAGATATCTGTTTACGTGCGATTGTGTTTGATGGCGAATGATTTATGCACCCAGCTTGGGGCTTGGGTAAAGCCGAAGGATATCTTCTTCCTGAAATGGGCACTTCAATAGCGTCTGGTTGTATTAGCTTCATGAATAGGATTTTTTTGTTGGTTTTGGTACGATTCGAACGAAAATGTTACCTACATAGTCCGTGTCTAATTCGAACGGAAATAATGGATTGAGAAAGGTTTTTTTTCTCAATGCAATTAAAATTCGCACGAGTCCTGTAATTTGATCGTTTTTTGGAAACTTGATCGATCTGAGATCTTTGTGGAATTATGGAAAAAATATGAGATCATCATCGACATTCGGTTCAACGCCTTTTTGTGATACATTAGCATTTTGTTTGTTGTAAATATTCTCACGCTCCAAAGCAATCTCATTTAAATGTTTATGAAGCTGTTAAATAAAATCCTACTTGAAATCCGCACCGCCAAGAAGAAGCACCACCAGCTAATTAGCATCTGGTTGTCAGTGGTCCGTTTGTTCATTTTTCGTCCCTCAATTTCCTTCGGAACAACGGGCTTCGTTTATGCCGGGATCGGTGGGCTCTGTTCGGTAAACAAACCAACTTTTTTTTGTTTTTGGTTCGCCGCGCTACTTCCTTTTCTGCGGGAAAGTGTGGCGCAATTCGCATTAATCCTCGAACTATGCGCAAAACAGTCGCTGCTTAATCTGCTTCTTAACGTGTCCGTTTCTTCTTGCCTGTGCTTTGGGTTGCGTTCGCTTTCCGAAATGTGGTCGGGCCGGCGGTGGCCTCGAAATCGTTCGGTGAAGGTCAACACGTCACGGGAGGTCGCGTCGTGCTTTTGCTGCAAGTGTTTCTACACCCGCCTGCAGTTTGCGCTGGTTTGGATGGGAGTTTAGCTTTAACTCAAACTCCGGCAGTGTGAGCATAGTGCTTCCGATCGGTGCGCGATGCTAATTTTAATGTGCTCATATGTAAATGGTTAAGAAGTGGAGCTAAAACCGGTATTTGAAACAGAGGATGGCCACGGGTAAAGAAAAGGGAAACCGATGGATTGCTGATGCCGGCCGGAACCGGCTTACGAGCAAAAGTAAACCCCTGTCACTCTCGCCCCGTTGGTCGGAAACTGCAAAAGTGAATTATGTTTCGGGCGTCGCACTGTGCTCCAGAAAGTTAAAAAGTGTCGTGTTTTGTTTACTCCAAAGTCGGACTACTAGTACAAAGTGCTTGAAAATGTAAAGAGGCCATGAAACCCTACAATAAGCGTGTCAAGTGATAAGCGTGCTGCGCGTGAGTACTGCCTCTAATCGGGTTCGAATGGAGACGACGGTTTGGCCTCCTTCATCCGTTCTCGTCTGTGCGAAAAAACTCACTGGACTTGTGTTTTGCTTGGGTTGTCGTAAAGTATTTAGTGCAGTGTGCCCAGAGTATCGATGTAGAACTTTTTTTGGTTTTATTTGTATGAGTTTTCATTTTTTATGTTTGGTGAAGAATCATCTAATCAAAATGTATAAACATTTTTACTCTTATTGGTTGATAGATTATTATTTGGACAATACAATTTTAAATAATATTCAAAAAAATATAGGAAGCTTTGAAGGGAATCGGATGTATTGATATATCTGAGATTGGGATTGATCGATCGAGGCCGTTCTATAGAAACAAATAATTAAAAATGATAGCAAACAACCGTGCCTCTCGAAATGTTTTATATGAACTTTGCTCAGTAGTCTTACACAATATATATATTTACGACAGGCAAAAATATGTTCCAGCAAACGTTGAAAGCTTCAAATGCGCTTCGTCTAAACCACAAACTACCAGGATGCCATTTTTAATGGCTTTGGAATGGCTTACTTTGGAATTTCTGCTCAACTTCCCACCCAACCTAGCCTAGTGATAGTGGCGCCCAATAGACGCACAACAGGCTGTATCCGCTTTACTTTACCACCTTCCACTGTTTCTCTGCCCAACATTTCATAACTCCCTCGAAACGGTTCGCTCGTGCCGCACATGAGCAATAAATCATCCACTGCAGCTTCACCTAGATGATGGGTGATTTCCACCCCCTTTCGTGCTTCATGTACGTATGTAGTGACGACAATTCACACCACACTATTAATCGTGCTCGCTAAAAGCCGGTCCAGAGATTTGTTCTGTGTTTTTTCTTCTTCTTCGCATACAGTCTCGTAGTGCGTTGACATTTTCTTAAATCCGGCATTAATCGCCCAGGTACATCTGCCAACCGAGCGGCTTAGTAACTGTTTGGCTAATTCTATCCAGTTTGGATCAAGAAGCTTCCGGTACGGATAGCTTTATTTTTGGGATGATTAGCGGCGTGGCGGTATCGCTGACGTTGCGCATGCTTTGTGTGGAAGATTCGCGACTTTGTGCGATTGCACCACTTGCGATAGTTTACGTGAGTCATTGGTCAAAGGCTTTTAAAACTGTTGTGTCATCTTTAGCATTGTGTTTCTAAACGATTGTTATGACTTGAAGCGACACGGAATTGACTAGAAGCATGTACCGCGCGGTAGATTGATGTTTATTTTTTATGGTTCTTAGCGCACCAAACTCTGTTTTTCTTTATTTTCCCTCTATACCATCTTTATTTTCTCGCCCTTTTGTTCCCCATAACCAATTGTAAAGTTGGTTTATTATTATTTTCGTTTTTTTTAAATATATTTGTTATATGTTAATTTCTTTGGATTTATCTCCAACCTCCAACGTTATTCTGAATCGAAGCAAACCTAGCATAGCATATTGAACATTAAAAATCAAATTTTGTCTAAGCTTTTATTGATGGAAGAATGTTAAACAATATAGTTGTTGTATAACTATATTCCAAACAGTAAATTTCTACAAGCCGAACAAAATTAAATTATTCGTTAAAATGTGTAAAAATTATCAAATAATTTCCAGTAACTTTATAGAAAGTCTCGTTTATTTCAATACATCCGCACAACAGTATCGTATTACGGTTACGGACAGTAAAACTATATTTATTAATTCTGAAATGTTTAAACTTTTGAACATTAATTTTTGCACTGGCGCTAGGCATTATGATAATACGGTTTGTTTGGAGTTTAATTGATGGTGTTTATGTTTGCAAATGTGCCAGCTCATTTGAGTCATTTGAAACGCTTTGCTTACACAACGCTAACACTAGATTATATGGCGTCAATTTGCTTACATCAACCGTGTGGTTCACCAGTTTTCACACGCGTGCCTGTTGACATGTAATTGTTTTACAATTGCTGTGATGCTAGCGGTTCGCCATTCTGTGTGGAAACAGCTGAACGTCTAGCTGAATCGGGTATGCCACGCTGCCACGCGCTATTATCCTATTCTTTCTGGTGATGCTACCGGAATTCGTTGCGTGTTTGCAAAAATGCCTACATTACCTTGCACTTCAATTGTGTTTTGTCAAGCGGAAGCGCAACGTTCCAAGCTATGAAGTTTGTTTGTCTTCACGTCCCATCTATTTTACATACGTTTCTAACGTCGCACAAGTCTGTTGATGAGTGTGAATTTTCTGTTCAGATATTATCTGAGCTTGGTACGGGTTGTTTTCATAGAAAAAGGAAGACTTCGCAACGAATCAACGTTGAAACGTATTTGGAATGCGACAATCGAATAAACCTGTTGATCTATTTGGTATTTCTAAACCTTTACAAGCACAATTATATTATATTTATATACATTAACGTATTTTTTTAAAATTAATTTTCCATGCAGACCATGAAGTTTGCCAATGTCTTGTATTAATTTACATTTTTTTTAAATTTTACTTCGCAAACTTCAATTTGGTGTAAAAAACATGGTTTGAAAAATGGATTAAAAATAGTTTCATTAAACCAATATCAAGAACTTTCCAACGAAATGTGGATTACCATTAATCTTCATTACGAATTCTCGGCAAAGAGCCACGCATTTGAACCAAGTTTCGTAAAACAATGCGGGTCGATGCTCAGCTCCCCATCTTCTGCATTCCCAATCGTTGGCATTTCTTTCCCTGTTCGTCCTTCCTCAATCGTCGAAAAGGCTTTCCTGAAGAGCTCTCCCGCCATCGACATTTTTGTGGCGTGGCAATCGATATGTGACGACTTCTTGATCATTTCAAGCCTACCCGATTGAACGTTTTAATGGATTCAATTAACTGCTGAGAAACCCACCAGTGGAGGGGGAATTACTTGTTGATGATGATGATGGTGGTGATGATGAAGGAGATAGTGAAATTGTATGAAGTTTATGGATACTGCTCGCGAAGGGTACGAATGGGGATAAGAGAATCAAATTTTATTTCTGTCTCATCAATCGCGAGGCCATAATCATTTATGGCACATGGTTTCTGGATTTTTCCACGAACCACCCCAGACGAGCGTATCATCTGGTCAAAGCTGGAACGATTTATTGATATCATACTGCAAGGGATATCGACGTGTTCCTCCGTGCAGTTAAAGCGGTTCCGGAGCAATTACACGGGTTGAGGTCAAACTTTCAATCGATTCATTTGTTCGGGAACAGTTGACCAGCGTGTCTTCTAAGTCGGCGACGTGATGGTATCCATCCACCGACGCTTCTCAAGCATAACGATCCGTTACTGATGACATCGTTCAACTGACGCAGACAGTTGTGTTATGTTGTGAAATTAGATAGGTCTAGTGGCTATCGACCAACATCAGTCGCTATAATCGTTCTGAAATGGAATAATGATTCTGATATAAAATTTAAAAAAAAATAATAATCAGAAAATAAAGCTTTAGTTTCACTTTCTTTTATATTTAGTAGTAATCGTGCTGTTTAGTCATATTCTGGACAATTTTAATAGTATTATCTGTGTTTCGAAATCATTTTTGACTGATTTAGTTCGGTTTTCATGTTTCATATCGCAATTCTATAAAACAATACTTCAAGTTATTTGGCATTTGCCTAATGTATTGAGAAAATAAAAACAAAAATCATTTCTGTCATAGTACAAAGAGAATTATTGACTGTATGTTTTACATCTGTTTCCATTTCTTACAGATCACAATCGTAATTCTGCCTGCTGCTAGACTGCCTCGCTGCTAAACTTCAACTGCCCTGCCCTGCCCCGCTTAAATAGAGTAAATCGTGACTCCAGGTGCTTCGCCGGTGCATCTCTCACATGATCTCCAATGGTTGATCACGTTTCGGCCACGTAATACGTACTTACGGGGCTGGTTCTGCTCAACAGCAAAGGCAAATTTTGTTGGCTAGAATCATAAAAAAGCTCAGCAAAGCTTCGTGAAGGAAAATTTCGTGTCGTGACGACGTAAAATTTTGGAAATTAGAGAGGTTGCTATATTTCGGTGTTGCAGATGACTGAAGCATTTTCATTACACTCGATATGATATGGCCAACGTCCGATGCTCCAAACGCCGAATCGTTTCTTTTATTTTTGTTATCTAAAATTTTTTAGTTCGTAATTCTTTAACGCATTTCGGCTTTCTATTTAGTTGATTTTTTTGTGTTTGAAAAAAATTTATAGTTCCTTGCGATTTTCGTAAGAAACTCTTTATTTTCCACGGAAGATTCAAAGTTGAAATTAACGCCTGCGAAAAAGTAATTACATTGATTGAAGTTATAACAACTAACTATGGACGAAAAGGAAGTAAACTTTTTGCCGAAGCCAAAAATGCCGAAGGTTGGATGTTTCCGGGCGATCTGTGGTAAGTTGATACATCACTCGAATTGATCACGTGGTCCGTGGCCAACTTTGACGGTTTTTGTTGAATTTTCATCTCATTCAAATCACATGATTCTCATTTCTCGCATATTTTCATCCATCCATTCAGCAAACTGATGCGAACGAAGGTCGTGTAAGTGGGTGGGTCATCTATTCAAGCAGCGTAAACGGTTCCAAGAACGTTGAGAAGACATATTTCCGTGCAACAAGAAAGCCACTCGGTGTCGAATAAAACGAAAATTCAAACCATTCCTTTAAGACACCTGAAACCTTTGATACCTCCTTACGATGGAAACAGAGCAAATACGTATACGTGATAAAGGTTAGCTGAATGTTGCATTCACTTGTAAGATATAATTTGTGCGGATTGTAGTTGGATCTTGAAAATCTTGTGTAGTACAATAGTATTTTTATTTAGTGCTGTTTTAGACAATAGTTTTCACGGAAATGAAACTATCACTGCAATCTAATTGTGTATACAACTAATAAGTGGTTTTGATGCATGACAAATAACACATTTATTTACACCTTACTTGATAAAACAAAAGCTTTACGATTGCTGTTGAAATATTCGTGTGGTGTGTTTTTACTAACAATGACTAGAGATTGGTAAAAGTTTTCATAACAAATATTATAATTTAAATGACTAATGTTGGACGACTATTTTCTCATTACACACGTAGGAAGGGACAAGTTCTTGCTGTTTTACTCAACGATTTTTTTTGCCTCATATTGCGATGGTTTTAATCTAGTTTTGCAGTTTTAAATGACCCTGACGAGGCGAAGATAGATTATAGAAACTTTCATTAAATAAAAAATTAAATTTTAGCTCTTCTGTTTTGTCATGCCTTATAAAGTTAGTCATTTATGAAATAATCGTATGACAGTTGCATGAGGTATCGTGTTTATTTGCATAGTATTCCCTGCCTTTTTCACCTTTTGCATAAATTGAGAGTTACTGTGGAAAACATCAAAAGGCTCTCAAAAATGTCTTTGATGTATGGCATATAAGCAAACATGCTACGAACATTTAAAATGTTTCTTGATTCAAGAGTCGAGCGTAAAGATATATTAGCCTCAAGTATAGTTTAGCAATTTAACTCAGCCTTTTGAACTGGTATTTAGTCAACTTTCACAAGTTATCAAGTTAGTCTGTAGGTGTGAAGTTATTCTGAACAATCGAAACGTGGCATATTTAAATTATTTCTCCAACTATTCTTAACATGCTTAACGTCATATCTATTCTTTTCTCCGAATCTATTTAGAAATTAATACGAATTAAGTAACTGTTGTAGGTTGAAGGTTGAAGCGCATTACATAATTAAGTGTTGTTTTTATTGCTTTACGACTTCATGAAAACGGATCAAAACTCCGGTCGACGCTCATTGTAACGCCAATGCTGAAAATCTATTTACTAAAATGACTGATTTTGGTTGACTTGTTTCAAATATTCAGTAAAACAAAGTGAACAATAACAATATATACTAAAACCTATGTTATTGTTTTATTATTTCCTCTTTTCGCAGATCGCATTCCGGCTCGTCTGGTGCTGTACTTCCTTTCGTGGTCCGGCTTTCTCGTGTCGTTCGTAATGCGCAACGACATCAACTTCGCCCTGGTGGCGATGGTCCAGGACCCTAGTTCGAATACGACTACCAACGATCACTGCAACACGTTGGGCGGCTCCATGGTTTCGCTTGCCCAAAGTGACGATGACTACAACTACACACTGAAGGCTATGGGCAACGTGACCACCACCACCGTGGTGCTGGAAGGACTCGGTCCCATCGAGGATATAAAGTTCGACTGGGATTCGACCGTCCAGGCGGTGATCAAGTCATCGTTCTACTGGTGCTACGTACTATCGCAGGTGGTCGGTGGTGTCGCGACGCAGTACTTTGGCACGAAGAACGTGTTCGGCTGGTCCCAGTTCCTGACGGCAACCTGCAGTTTGCTTATTCCGCAAGCAGCGGATATCCACTACGGGGTGGTCATTCTGTTACGCTCGGTGCAAGGATTCGCCAGCGGGCTTACGTGGCCAGCGATGTACGCGATCGTCGGCTACTGGATACCGCCGGTCGAGCGTAGTCGTTTTATGAGCAGCTTCCAGGGTTTCAGCATCGGCATTGGGCTGACGTATCCGCTGTGTGGTTTCATCATTGCCCACTTCGGCTGGCGGCAGGTGTTCTACACGACTGGCACGATCGGCATGGTGTGGTGCGTGTTTTGGTATCTGCTGGCGTACAACACACCGCAGGAACATCCGCGCATTACGCCCGAAGAGCTGGAGTACATCGAACTGAACGTAAGCGAAGACATTAAAAATGGCCAAGGCATGCGTGTGCCATGGCGTCGGATCTTCACCTCGATGCCGGTGTGGGCAATCGGACTGACCACGTTCGGACGCATTTGGGTGCATTACACGTTCATCATGTCCGGCCCGGAATACATGCAGAAGATCTTCTGCTTCGACATTCAACAGAACGGACTGTTGTCCGGTGCCCCGTTCCTCTGCTCTTACCTGTCGTCCGTGGTGTTCTGCTACGTGGCCGATCTGTTGATGGATCACAAGACGTTGACGCTAACGAATGTGCGCAAATTGTTCACGGCACTGTCGCAGATTGTGCCGGGCGTGTTGGTACTGCTAGTCGGCTATTTAGGCTATCAGATCGTGACGGTTTTGATTCTGTGGTTTGTGGCCGTCACTTTCATTACGGCGTCGTATGCGGGCGCCATGGCAAACATCGTGGATATCGCACCGAATCTGGCCGGACCGGTGTTGGCATTCGCGCAGACGATTCACATGACTGCCTCCTTCCTGCAACCGCTCGTAACGGGATTCATGGTGACGGATTCGGTAAGTTTGAGTGTTGAAACTTACACTGCTATCCGTAATGAGTTCCTCTCTGGTCGTAAGTGTGTGAATTTCGAGAGAAATTTAAGTTATCTAGTGATCTTATTGGAATTATTTCTAATCAGCACTATCTGATAAACTACTTTCACATGTTCAATACTTAAGACTTCAAACGTCCGTTCTCTATGTTTTGTGTATGGGCAAACGGTTCTCCAACAAAGAAAAACGAATCGAATTCGAATTCAAATTTATTAAAAACATTATAATATGCTACTGTGGACACTATAAAGATAAAATGGCAGGGAAAAAAGTTTCAGGAAAAGTTACCTATATGTGAGACAAACTAACGTATCGTATCTTCAAGTTATTGTGGCAGATTTTGAAGGTTATATAGTATGTCTTCTATGTTAGATCAATTTATAAAAGTTGTTTACAAGGAGCATTTGACAAATGTGTTGAACCTAAAAATAATTAGTTAATAATGTAATATCAATTGGTACATTTCATAAAATCCCATGAACGGAACTCTTTACGGCACTACCTTAAGCTGATTGGGCAAA
This sequence comes from Anopheles farauti No. 4, assembly GCA_000956215.1. NCBI lineage: Eukaryota > Metazoa > Arthropoda > Insecta > Diptera > Culicidae > Anopheles > Anopheles farauti No. 4. The sequence continues at coordinate 10,963 of JXWZ01009531.1, forward strand.
ATTATCCGCTCGCTTTGGTTAACTACTTAACACGTCGGATCTTTTTCTTTCTTTTGCACAGCAAAACATCAACCAGTGGCTGCACGTGTTTGGCGTTTCATCGGTCGTCGCCATCAGTACGTACATCATCTATCAGGTGTTCGGTACGGCGGAAATACAGTCATGGAACTATCCCGTACCAGACCCGGAGGTGACGTCATCGGACGATTCGGCCGTGATTGCGAACCAGCCGATGATAAAGGTGGATCCGGGACTGAAGTTTGACGACGATGACGACGATGATGATTGAATTATTTAATCCATGTTTTTTCTTTGTTTTTGTTTTGCATTACTGGTAACATTTATTTAATTACGTTTAACAAACCGGCACAGCTGTTAACAATAGATGGAAGGAAGGGACAGGAAGGCAGCAGGAGCTAAAGCAAAAATTCCACTTACATTGTAATTGAAATCGCAGCAAGCGAACACATGTGATTGAAAACAAATATGATACCAGAACGAATAGAGCAAGGTACGAAGGATGTGAAATGAAACAGGTATTCAGGGAACACACTGTGACGGGAAACGGGAAAGAGACGAATGATGTTGTTGTAGCTGCGCCTTTTTCGTTTCGTTCCTCCCTCCCCGGTAACGATAGTAACGCAACCGAAATGCAGATTTAAACAACCATCCGAACCAAACAATGTTTACTTCGTTTACATGTACGGCTGCTGTTCATGAAAGTGTGGTAAAATTATGGAATTCTCAATTGTTAATCCACGATACTTAACATTGAAGCGTTCTTAATTACCGGTGGATGGAACGCTGGTTGTTCTAAAATTCTGCTGGTAACGGAATCTAAGAAACAATTGATGAATTATTTTTGATTTGTTTCGAGTGTTTATTGAGCAATGGTACGAAGAGTATGTTTCGTAACCAACATTAAAACACTTTTCCTTTTAATGCCATTAGCATACAACGAAGGTTCATCATTAAACAAAAGATTCATTCCCGTTTTGGTCAGAAGCAAGATTCAAAGTCGGCAGCATATTGAAGTTTTTTTTAATCTATGTTTTGCCAAAAAATTGTTAAAAAAAGATCGCTTCATTATTTAAATCTGTGTGTTATACCATTACGTTTGTGAGCAGCTTTTACGTTCTTACACACCAATTAAATTTGTTTTTGCAGTGGAGCATATGGTCCACAAAGCGACATTAAAATATGTTCCCTTAAAACAAATCGATTTGTTCTCTTAAAGTTGTTCAATTACATTGCCATTGACGAGCATAACAGCACTATAAGTGCTGTAGAGCATAACAGCACTATAAGGTATAAGAAATACGGTTTAAATGAGAATGATTATTCCCTAAATGCCTTTGATATAGCAATCTGTTTTCATTATTGTTATCTTATTATTTGAAATAATCTACAATTTAAAATTCTCCTTAGTTTGTTTATTTTGTTCGTAGTGAAGTTGTTCAATAACCAGCCAGCATTATAGGGTTACTAAAAAGGAGAGAGGCAGAAGAAGTTTGACGTGCACATAAAGTAGTTCGGTAAGCAGGTTTTAGCGACGCCTCTTTTCAAATGGTTACCACTCGGTTTCGGCTTTCTCCCGAAGCTTAGCAGTGGGCTGCTTGTCTGGCAGCCGCACATACGAGGAAGAGAGAACTCGAACATAATTAACCCAAAAATCCCCATAGTGGAAACTCTGTTAAACTATACGTGCCTACATATATACATATATATTTGAAAAAAAAAATCTTGATCTTAATTGTGGGACAAGCTCTCCCGAACTAAGAAGCTGTATATCTTGTTGATAAGGTGTATTCATAGACACACACAAAAAACAAAGTAAACGATTCCAATACATTCGTACTCATCTCTCGTGCTTAGTGTTAGTGAATTTCAAACCAAGGGCCAAGGTACTAAATCGTTAAAGCAGGTGTTAATGAAGACTAAAGCACCGTTTTCCCGTTAAAAGTATATCACGTTCAAACCACTCGAAATCGCGGTCACAAAGCACAAGGAGTCTAAAGGAAGGAACGACGTGCGACGACTCTCGGTACTCTGTATGTTTTTTACTCTGAAACGCCGTTTGATTGGGGTTAGAGTAGCGTGTGATCTCACGTGCAGATGAGAGTTGAAGTCTCAACGAATAGATTGTCTGCCACAGGGTAAACGTAGTTCCCCGAACACGTCCTCATCTTACTCCTTCACAACCTTCACCTTATGGATATAATAGCAATAGTTAAGTCCCTCTAGCGTTATTGAATCTTCATTCAATAGTTTGTAAACATAGCATGGTGGGTGGAAACAAGAGTGGATGTAGTGAGTGACAGAGCAAAGCAGTGGACAAAAGTGACGAAAAAATATATAGAATGAATCAAACACACATAATGCACAAACATAGCATAATGTGCGCAAGTGATTAATAATTCTTAAATATACTTCGATATGATGACAGCTACACGGCCTGCAGTTTTTCAACGGTACTGCCCGTTAAAATAACGATGATGGCGTGAAATGTATCTTCATGTAAGTTAATTTTCAAACTAAACGTTAAACCACAATTGAAAACACGACCTCCAACTGTAGAAGCAACTTGTCCGCCAATTCTCAGCTGTAAACATTTATTCATAATTTTTTTAAACCATTTTTAGCCCACACTTTACAATTTGTTTCAATAGTTGGTCTGAATTCGGTGAGAAGCTTAACAACGGTTATTCTCGTTCCGAAAAAAGCGATTTAATTAATTTAATTGTGTCTATTTTTTAATTAACTCTGATAATCATATTCTTTTCATGCGTAATGATTTACAAAACATTACTCATGACTTGTTTGTTTGTTGCACTATTCTGCACATAGTGAGAGAATTTTATTACTAAAATTTAAATCACATTTCTGCTGTAACTGAATTGAAGTTCAATTTAAATTCTTGAATTATAAATTAATCTGTTATAAGCTACAAATGTTCGACGACGAACTAAAAAGTAAATTGATATCTTTAATATAAAAACTGGAAAATGTGATTTTCAACGTTTAAAATTACATAAACATATTTTTAGTGCAGCAGTATTGTTAGGTTAGTATTCAAAAACATACCTGTTGTTGTCGAGCCTTCGATAAGTGAGATCCAAGTGACCTGCGGTTGTCGAGGACGGGTATGGTGAACTCGTTGTGCAATCCTTGCAACGGGATTTTTTTTATAGCATGTGAATAAGTTGCTATGAAATGAAAATTACCATGTCATATTTTTAGATATGACACTATGCACTAATGAGGACACGCAACGTAAAAATGAGTTAAGAATAAAATTATGTTGCTATGTTACAAACTATAGCGAAATAGAAAAAAAATCACCAAAAGAGGAATTTCTTGTTGATAATCCTTCTTAAGCAGGATAAGGAGGATAATAAGGAGGATATTTTTTTCTCAATCACGTTTTCTTAATAGCGACACAACTCTGCCAATCATTGGCTTTATGTTAGGTAAGTTACTAAATGATTTTGTATTTGTTTGTTCCTTCCATTTGTAGTTGTGTTACAATCAAACGCTCAACCACACCTTCGCCCACCGTTTTTCACGTGTGAATCTGTTCTGCACATCTTTAAAGGTGAGTGGGTTTGTTTTGTTTTGTTTGTTTTGTTTGATGTTTTTCCACATTAAATCCACTTCACATCCACACCACGGACGATCCTTTTACCGTTCCGTTAGCAAACTTTCCCCTAGACGGCTGTGCTTTGACCGCTGCGCTGCTTCGTTTAATGATGAGATATGTATGTATAATTAAAAATATTGCTCTAACAATGGTGTGAGACAGTAATTATAATATTCGCAACTATAGATATATGTATATATTCGGTAACCGATGCTCGTAACCAGATTCGCGTTTACGCTTCTGCGCTTTTTCCGTTTGCTTTACGCGCCTTAGTACATGCCGTTAGTGCGGTATGGTGGTGTTTAGTTATTTTTCCGATTTTCGAAACCATTTTCGTGCATCCACTTTTAACCGGATGGAGGGATTACTAAATAACTATAAATAAAAAATACGCATTTATTAACTTTGAATACAGCAGAACATTTCATAGCGGAAAATCTTCCTGAACGATAAAACGTCATGTTGTACTGAAAGCCAAATGATAAAAGAGTGTTCCATATAGTCTACAATTAAACTAGTGACGTGCGTACTGTGTGAGCCTGAATTAGCAAGTTGAATCGCTCCCGTGACTAAATGATTCAACTCCTTTTTTTAAGTTGTTTAAAACGAGGACGGCTCCATCTCTGGCTGAAGTATTGAATGAGAAAACGGTAGGAGAAAAAGTACGAACTAAAATAAACTCCAAACCGGCTAAGAATGAAAATAGAATACATTTTTAATAATCAATCTTAAAAGAGTTAATGAACGGATCCCAATGACGGGTGTGTTTGTGACATAACAAAAAAAAAATTTCCCAAACCTAATGGCAACCGATACTAGTAGACCGTGCGATCGCGCGTTGAACTATCCGATCGTAGAAGGGTAAAAAAAGATAAATGTGTTTTACGCAAACAATATTTATACATTCCGCAACCCTACCAATGCAATAAAACAGGAAATTCCTCTTATTCGGCTAACTTTGAATGCACGATGATTTCAATGAAGCAGTTTAACATACCCGCCGGTCGTGCAGTTACATGCGTTTATTTAACCACATCGCTCTATCGCTTTCTCTCTCTCTATTTTTCTCTCTTTCTCTACGAGTTGGGCTGGTAAAAGTTAGGAAGAGGTTGTTGACACTACGGGGAGAATTATGCGTCCTACAATCTATCATTTCACACACCAACAAGAACTCGCACCTGCCCTACCTGCCATGCAGAATGTTGATTCTACCCTTAGCTGTACTGCAGTAATGTGAGCGTTTTCCGTTGCTCTTTTTTGCGACGAAAATTTTCATAAAATCTCTAATGTTAACTCTAACTCCCGTATAATTCCTTTTTTGTTGTTCATGTTCTTGTTCCGTGTTTGCAGCACACAATTCTTCAATGTTGTAGCAGCACTTGCTTTGTGCTTTGACTTTGACCACCACCGCCACCGGTGGTTTATTCCTCCACTGGGTTACGGCAAAGTATCGCTACACGGCCTCGACCACGGCCAACCTTATTTGGCTACCGTTTAACATTGTCCACTTAATCCACCTACCCTCCCGGCTAGTCCGTACGATATATCCGCTGATAAAAAATGCATTCGAAACTAGGGTTTTCACAGCAAGTAAAAAATAATAATCGAAAATTAGCTTATCCGCATGTTGTTCTAAAAAAATCTATCATTCCCACGCTTCCCAGGCGTGATTACCCCGATTTGATCGTTGCCCACAAGACGCAGACGTACGTGCTGGGGAAAGGACATTACCTACTCCGGACAACCATTTACGTATTGCGGCGAGCCTTATTTTCCTCCTCTCGGCAGCTGCCGTGTTTGGCCGACTTGTTTCCGTGTGATTGTATTGTATGTACGTGTGGGGAGTGTTTCGAACGCAGTTTGACACAAAAGTTGCGGAACACTGATCTGAACGTCATGTCAGATGAAAAAAATATGCATAGAAAAAACATTTCAACCCCCTTAAACCTGATGGCTCAAGATGAAAGAATG
>JXWZ01009534.1:0-21800 GCA_000956215.1 Anopheles farauti No. 4
GAGGCATCGTGTATCGGCATCATTTTTGCTAAGATTAGCAGCAGCGAAAAGCGAAATTTAGGGGATTTTTCCCTAGGAACAATTGCGCGTTGTTCACCTCACCATTATGCATTCGCATGGGCGATTGCGTATCGCTTCCTCCTGGCATTGCCAAGCACGCTATTATCCTGTTTTTATTGTCAATTCGGCCATACTTCAAATTCTTTCGCATTCACTGCGTACTCAATTAATGACAAAAGACACGCACCATATGTGTACCCCTGTTTGGGTTACATCCTTTTTCGTCCGGAAGAGTGCCAAAACGCCAGCGGTGCCGCGTGAAAGTGGATTACCCAAGTGCGGGAAGTAATTTAAAAACGAATTTATGTACGTCTCGGCGCGCGCCACGTGTTAAAAGAATTTGTTAATCTTTTACTCCATCCTCGTTGCCGTTCGTGGTTTCGCTCGTGCAACCTTCCAAGAGGAAAGACTTCATTTCCTGTGCGTATGTGTTTGTGTGTGTGTGTGTGTGGCCCTGTCATATCCTGGGCCGAAGGAAGGAGGATCACTCGGCCGAGAACGTCTTGTGGTCTGCGTTTGAGGTGGAAAACTGCGTACGAAATGTGAGAGAGGGGATGGTTTGGTGATGAAAATAATCCTTCCGCATTTCGGCAGCGTGTGCTAAACGCGGACAACTATTCTTCTTGGGTGAGCTGAAGAAACAGGGCCTGCTGCATTGCATTGTAGGTAAAACGATAGGCACGAAAGCGACTCTAGTAGCAAACACTGGTCTTGATCTTTATTACTAGTAGAAGAAGTAGAATTATTTATGGATTTTTTTTTCGTGTAGTATGAATGTTAACACAAACATTTTCATGATGCAATATTTGTGATGCATCAAGATTGTGTTGGCAATTTTTGGCCATTTTGACCACATTGAGCCGACAGTGCAACACCATGCGTCTGCTGCCAGGTTGCAGAGTGCGCCCTAATCGAATCAACCCCTTTTTGAGGAAAGCACCACTCCCTCGGCATTCGGCGCACGGCTTGAGAGCAAAGGAAGTTTGAATTATCCTTTAGGGGACACGGTACCACCACGTGTGTGTATGTGTGTGAAACCCCCGCGCTTCGTATTCTTCGCTGTTTGTGACGTTAGTGGAATAAAAGGGGTGGTAGATTTTCATTTCGCTTATTATCTCCAGTAATCGAGGAGCAGGGCGAACTCGACGACAGATAGAGATTGTATTCCACTTGTTATCGTTTTTCTTCTTCTTCCGCCCCGATATTCCAATATACTCTTCAAGAAGCGTGCAAGACAGAACGCCTAGCGAAGCGTTATTGTGCCCGGCTTCGGGGTGAAAAAAAGGGTAAGGGGCTGGGTCGAAAATTGACTTTTCGTCGCCTTCGTGTTGTTGCTTTTTCGGGGGAAGATTTTTCTTCCACGAAAACCCCTTTCGTGCGATTGGCGTCTTTGAAAATGGCGTTGGTTAAATGTGTATTTTCCTGAGCAACCCCGTTAGTCCAAAAAGCCACAACAGCGGCATCATGGAAGTACCGTGACTTCTTGACTTTGCGTGCGGAGGAACGTGTGCGCTCTGACGCCCGGGAGGCAGCGATCCGTGCCGGGTCGGCTCTCCCGGAGGGTATTTGTTTATGGTGTTTGGTTTCTCCTGCCCCCCGGCCGCGCCTGCTTTCGCCGATACGGTTACTATACGGAGGGCGAAAAATTGGGATCAATTTCAGTACCACTGAATGCATCCTGTGGAGTACGGCGAGAGGAGAAAGGGGATGCGTTATCAGGTACTTCCAATTTTTGTCTTTCATCGATAACAATTCAACTCCTTGGTGAAAGCGAACAGCCGATACATTGGCATCGACTCCAAAAGGCACAACCAATTTCTTGGGTTTGATTTTTCTGCCAAGTGTCGCGAGCGAGCGAGAGTGCTTGAAGGAAGAAGTATCTTGACGAGAATCTCTTCCATCCTAACACTAGCCTACCAAGGATACAAGGAAGAAGCAACGGGGCAAAATGTAAAGAATTCTGTTCTGTACATATTTCCACGCGATAAGAAGATTCCGGCAGTAGAAGAGCATCCACTACCGGAGGGTAAGTCGATGGAAGGCGATGAGATAATATCGGAACGCATCGAACCGGTACGCTCCACTCCCATCATCATTAGGTTTGCCTTCATCATGCCTATGCAAAAAAAACCCTTGAGGTTCTGGCGTACAAGATGGCCTGCGCTTGATTAGGATATTTAACCTTGTGCGGGGAAATTGGGTGGTTCAAGAGAAATAAAAATGTTCGAAACATGCGTCCTAGTAGCTAACCGGTTAGAACGATAGCTTTTTCGTCTTGTGTTCTTGATATGTGGAGCAAGGTTCCGATAGTGGGATGAGATGATCCAAGCGGATTCTGAGCCTGAAACGGGGGTGTTACGTGCAGATCTGACGATGTGCCACTTATTATCCTTCTTATGGACCGATGCGAGAACGGACGGTACACTCCCAACGTTACACCATCTCCAAGTATCGCCACTGCGTATGTGCCAACAGGACCGGACGAAGGTAATGGTGCACTAAATTATTCAGTTATTGTTTGTTGATTGAATTTTAACGTCACCCATATCTCGTTGACACCCGAAAGAGGTGATATGTGATGTGGAGTGCACAGAAAGGACACCCATAAAACCGTGTCAAGGTAGTTTACATTTCAATTTGTTTGAAATCGCCCGTCCGGGGGATACTCATACTGCCAAATTAATAGCCAAACGGGAGCCGAGATTTGTAATGGATTGAAATGCTTTGGTGTGTATGATGTGCAGGGACAGTGGACAGTGAAAGAGTTATTTTGTTTTTTTTTTGTAAATAGACGTTTAGGGTTTCTTGATTCAATTAATTTCTCGCACTTCCAGCGACGATTATGGCCAAACTCACAGCCGTTTTGACTGAGTAATGTGTCAATTGAGTCACATCGTTTAAACGCACGGGAGGCACACGTGTGCAATGAAAAATTGAATCGCAATCGCTGAATGCACCGTGTGAGCCAAATCAATTGCTTTATGTGCAAGCTGGAACATTGTGCCATGCCCCGATGTTGTAGAAACTGGGAAGCGAAAAAACACCGTCATCCATTATCATAACCTGACCGGGTGCACCGGCAACCTGCCCAACCTCGCTAAATGGAGGGTCATAAATTTCGAACCATGTTTAGGCCGGTACCAGTGTCGTACGACGGTGGTCTCTAACACCTCGCGTGAAGTTGTGAAGTCAGCCACGGTCAGAACACTGCCGCGCACTGGATCGATCGTCACCGCGACGCTTGTGCGTTGGGCAGAACGGGCGACATTTGTGGAACGTGTTGAAAACAACACCATAACATCAATCAATCGGGACATGGGAGCACCGGTACGGTAACTCCAGCAAAACTCCAATGCCTTCGCTGCAGCATTGGAAGTGATTGCAAACACGGTGTCGGACAGGTCAAAGGTCAGTCGACCCGACGACCGTAGAACTAGTTGTCGTCTACTGGTCCGGCTCTATTTGCACAGCTGAATCCGTTCTCATTGGTACGCTGGTTTCCGAACCTCCGAACGTGGTGTTCGAGTATCCTTTTTAATCGGATCGCTCGGTACGTCCACCGGAGGCCACCAACACCCAACAGCGAAAGGGGGTAGAGGGAGTAGGTATTTATTTGATGCGTTGTGTTGTGTGCGAGAGACTCGCCGGTTTCGGTGAAGATGAAGAGTACCGCACGTTTGCAGGAAATCAGACACCTCTGAACTACGTCCACGGTTAGCTGCCAAACGTTTGTCACTTCTGGTGACCTTCTCCTGCCTCTTCTGGGGGTAAATTTATCCACTTTGGGTTTGCATTCGTCCATCAAACGAAACGGGGTTCAGGGTAGAACTATAAGCGAGTCGAATTGCATCACGATGCATGTACACCGGACATACGATCGGTTTATCGTCAACCGGCATCGACGGCATGCACTTAAAACAGGTCAACTCATCCGTCAACGCTAAGTCAGACGTCCGCGTTATATGTCAGTTTTGGACCGGGTAGTCGGGCAGGAGCGCCAACAAAGGTAGATAAATTAAACGCCACACTGGAAGCTATTTGTTTGGGAAATAATTTGCTCTGTGCCTCATGGAATGCGTATCTTTTGGGTTGCTATTTAAATATAACTAACCTCGTACTTATCTCGTCTTGATTCCCTTTGTCTACATAACTCCAAACATTCCATTTCTGTAGCCATTGCAGTGTCAGCTGCAACTCATCAAAAGAAATAAATCCCCCTGATTCCCTTTGATGGTTTCATCGACGACTGCTGTCGGTAAGCTTCGGAAGCAAAAAAGGAATGTCTCAACGAAAGAGAAAACTCTTCGACACGTAAAAAGTCTTCCACGAGATCGTTTCATATAGTAGTCGTGTTTTGAAAGACAAGACAAGAGAAATACAGCGGATTGTATGTGTGTGTGTATGTGGGATAGAGCGAGGCTAGATGATCCGGGTTCTGCTCCCCAAGAACGGAAATGGACATTGGATCAGCGACACGTTAGTCGCTGAATTTCCTGTGCGATAGGGAGTGTGAGGAACTTACTGGAGAACGGTGGATGCCGTTGACATCGTGTGTGCTCCTCCTTTTAAGCAGTGTGTCATTAACATCGTATAGCAGATCAGATACGTGTCAGTTTCGCTTCATGTCTCCCCGTACGATGTACATGGACGAGATGACATCACAACCTCTGGAGCGTACATCAGAACTCCAGAATGGTCCAAAAAGAAAGCAGGAGAGAAAGCAGGAATGTGAGTGGTGTGTGGTGAGGTGTGCATGGATAAAAGTCAAGTCTTGAATGGATTTTTGGGAAAAGTTGAACATTCAACTTGTCAAGACACACACACACCACACGACGTTCTTCAATATAATCGCTAATCCTAGTTTCTCTCCGTGTGTCGTACCGTATCGTTCGCAAGGAACCCGCTACGAGGAACTTAAAAAGCTTCGTCTATCATTACATTAGACGCCATCATCCAATCGGGGATTTGAGACGCTGGCGGGTTTGGTCTTAAAGGCGTGAATTGAAACCATGATTATCTGCCCGGAACTCGTTCATCCGCTTCCGTTGGGCATCTCGAGATCCTCAGGACTCTTTAGTCGGCGTTTCGGTGAGACGAACCAATCGATCCTGTACAGTAACTATCAACTACGTAGTCTGTAGCGTAACTTCAAAACGAAATAACTTTGGCACTGATGGTAGTCGTGAAAGATGATCTGACAAATTCAAGACACACCAGACGGACGTGACGAAAGGCAGGGCAAAGTCTGGCTATTCCAATAAATTACGCTGTAAAATTATAGTGTCTAGAGTGCTTGTATTGTATACGCTCTCATACTCTGTGATGGGATACGTATTTTAAGAAATCGGCAGAAAATTTAGTAGCTTGTAGCTTTGCTACACTTTCCAAACATAACATCTAATTGGAAATTAAATTCGTACATTCATTACCTACCAGCGTAGAACACATTAAATCGTAACAAATTTCAAAGTTAAATCCAGCAATTGATTCTTTCTTAGCCAGCTCTTCCCTCCACGATGCATGAATTGGACGCGAATCGATTAGTTCCTCCGACACTTGTTATGTTCCAAGAACTTGCACCGAAGGCGTTCGGTCCTAAATTAAACAAAAATTTAAATTAGCTCTCAAAAATGGTTCCATGTTTCGCTACCGTCGTTTGTTGGCTCCGGAGACGAGAAAGATGGGCCACACCAGTCTGGCCGTCTGGTTGCAAATCGTGCGCACTATCATAAAGCGGATCGCCTCGGCTGCTCTGGTCCGGTACTCATACGTCGGTTGTGGAGGATTTCATTTCGACACTTGAAGCAGTGACACAAGCGGGTTTGGGTCGACCATATTTTTTTCTTTTGGGTTCTTGCCTCATTCGAGTGCAAAAGGATGCCAGGATTGCTGCTTTGGGTTGAAATCGGGAGCCTCTTTTTGTTCGCTCATTTCCATCAAGATGAGCTGCAGAGGGAACGGAGGAGACCGGCTCACGGACGGAGTGAGTCGAGCACGCGGAGGGAAACACAACTCTGTTCGACGTGCTCTAGTGGTGGTGGTGGAGTAGGTGGTAGTGAAAAACAAACAAATTTGCATAAATATGTTATAAAAGAAGCTTAAAACAGCAACGAAAGTAGAGCCAGATAGTAGAAATAAAATTCACCCTGTGCTTGTGTTTTTTTTGTTGCTTCTGTTGCTCCTCTGACTCCTGCTCGTTCCCCTTACTCAAACAGACAGCTCGAAACAAAACACTGGAACAGATAGTGTGTTGCTGTGTGCAGTAGAAGCAGGGTGTCCTTTCATCTTCAACTCGAATGCTGCCCCGGCCAACACTACCACCATCGACCGACCGTCACCGCCTTTTTGTTGTTATTGAAGATTGGCTGATGTGAACGTCCGTCCTACGTTAGACTTTGGAGGTATTTTTCCTCCCCCAATGGAGGAAGCGGGAGATGGTGGCGGCGGCGATGATGATGATGATGAGAGCTGCTCGAAAGCGGAGCTACCAGCGGAGTAGAATAAATAAGGGTATCCTGCGGGGAGACTCGAGTGGAAAGACGAGATCCTTTCGAGATCGCCAATGCGCCAACCCCCGCCGTTAAACGGACCGACTTGAACGAAAGGCTCTAGTGCCGGTGGTGCTGCTGGTTTTTCGAGTGGAAACTCTCCGAACGCAATGAATTCGAGCGGAAGTCATCCGGCATCGCCTGCCAGTGTGTGTCCTGTGTATTTACATTCATAAACAGCCGGCTGCAGCTAAGGCAATGAGTAATGATGATACGAGTACGAGTAGTTCCGAGTGCTACTTATTGGACGCTCTATGGATGATCAATCGGGCTCTTCGAGCAAGGTGGGCTCGGCGAGTATCATATTGCGAGGCTTAATGAAAGTGGACACACTCTCGCCGTGTGTGATAATAATATCCTGCCACTCTAGCCAGCCCTCGATGCGATACTGTGTGATCTGCTTAATCTAGTGAAGGTGATAAAAGTCATCTCGCGTGGCTTGGATTTATGCAAACAATGAGGAAAGAACTTACATCTAACTTCTTCGCTTAGAAAGAAAAGAATCCAAATCTTTTACGCTTTTCTCAAACGATGGACCTGCTTCTGAAGCATTCCTGCACCCGGCACTAGCTGGAAGAATACATTTCGCCAGTCGTCGTCCCGCTTCGGGGAATTGTTTTGAATAACATAGAATTTTAATTTTTAATCCATTTTTATGTTCCACCTTCTCCACCACCCAGGGATGCTTGGGACTGTTGGTGATGACTTTTGTGTTGGAAAACACCGGCCCGGAAAGTGTGCGCTACAAAGTAAGCGGCTATCTCGAAGCGCCCGAGAAGTTGTCGAAGGATTATTGGATTGAAAAGTTTAGCCCATTTTAGCGCGCCCAAGTTTGAATGAGCAAGTTGTCCAAACACGATTTGTTCGGTTGGGGTTTTGTTTGCGCTGCGATGGGGTTTTGCTGTCTCTGCTGTACATTGTTTGAGACCACCGTTTCGGATGGAGGTGTAGTAGGTAAGACATTTCAATGTCACGGTCGCTCTCAGAGGACGAATGTGAGTGGTAAGCGAAATTTTGCTTCAAGCACCATGTGTGCAAGCTCAGATTTAAACTCATTACAGCAGACGACAGCGAAGGAAGCTGTAAATTCGCTGGAATAGTTAGTATAGTCCTACCGGAGGAAATGAACCTGCCTGAAATGATCCGATCCGCACATCGATAATGTTTGATTGAATTGGATTTCACTTCACCAATCGACGGCTTGTTACATGCCGCTACAGTTTCGGTTTACCGACGAGTAACATAAATTTGTACCATTTAGTGCTGCGTCCCAGCTGGACCGACGGGCCCGTATATGGTTCGGACGCTGGCTGATAAACAAATTTTGCCTCTACGTCGTCCCTTTCCGTGCCGTTCAAGAAACACTGCTGCTGCGGCGTGAGTTTTCCCACAACTAAATTAACTTATCCCCCGGCTGGCTAGCTGTGCAACGTTTCGAGCTACCTCCTCCCTGCCACGAAGCACGACCGACGTTCAAGAAGCCGAAGAAAGAGGAGTTTAGAAAATCATCCCACTCGATAATCGAGCCCCGACCGTACGCCGATGTAAACGCCGGGCGGGTACGGGTGGCAGTGTGGTGAATTTCAAGCAAAACCTTGCCGTTTTCCGTTCCGGTCGTGGGGTCGGAAAATCATTTTCTCGCATCTTTTTCAGCCAAGCGGATGCCGGTGGTGGGAATGGGCTCTCCGCCCAGCTCATTTTCCAGTCGTCCCTCCAGTCGGCTTTGACGTACGGGCAAACGCTTGAGCGTCGACGGGGAACAGCAAAATCCACTCCAGAAAGCGAAAGCCATCCTCCGGTGTCGGTCGCAGGCAGCATCAGCGCGTGCATATCAGCGGCCGGCCCTTCCTCAGTTTCGGGTAGATTAAAGACCATTTCCATGCTCCCTTTTTTCGTGGTGGAAGGGGAGGGGGAAGGAGTGTTCGAGGAAGGGGCGGGCTGCAATTTGGTGGAGGCGGAGGTTAGTTTATCGGAGCTGATATGCGTTGTTGTTATGCAAATGTATGGCAACGTGGAAAACCTGCTTTCGTATCGTAACGTTCCAACTCACATACACACACACACACATACACACACAAACATATCTACGACCATATTTTTCTGGAGAGGGCGACTCAAGATTGAACCTTTAAAATATTCCACCACGAAACGTTATCCTTCATGCGCCCATGTGTTTGTATGTGAATTTGCCCATTTTGTTTGTTTTCGTTTGTATAGGGAAAAAAACGAAAACATCTGCAAAAGGATTCCGAGGTATCAGACGAGTTAACCGTGCAGTGATAAACAACATTTCAACCAGAAACGCTGCACGAATCAGCAATCGGAAATGCTATCCACTTCACACCAGAAAGCCAACATACGCCATGTTGTTGGGTCAGGACTTTCAGCGAGGGTGTCGTCCGACTTTGCTCATTAACCGACACCGGCCCCATTGGCCTGTTGGGATTTTCGAATGGTTTGCGATCGGTGCGATTAGTGGAAGTAGTGGATTTCCCTGCGGAGAAACCCAAACGCCGGGCTTTATTGGGTTGCCGTGAGGCTGCGCTTGTAACATGTTAATCGAATCCAAGCAACGTTTCTCGGTGGGTATTGGAATTGATGAGGCGGGAGCGTGCCCGTCGGTTCGCGTAGGATTTGTACCGGATGAGAGGACGAAAAGTTGGTGACAAAATTGACAATTAGCCGGGTGTCCACGTTCGAAAATTAACTAACACACGCACGGGAGGTGGAAAGGAGAGTGTTGAGCATAAGGTTTCTACGTTTTTGGTTAGTTTTTTTTCTTGTGAATAATATTTTCAACATAATGTTAAAGTTTGCTTGGGTTTCTGTAAGTGTATTTATTTAAGAGGAATTTGAAGATTTTTTTTTCATTTTTCTTGTTATTTTTGATACGACTGATATTTATCAATGACACGACGTGTACTTAGCTGTGAGCAAAGCTATTCAACCAAAACTCGTTTAATTTCCATCCCAACACATTCTCCATTTTGTCAAAATTCAGCTCAGCAAAAAAAGCGCCACTACATCTCTCCAACAGAGAAACGTCACTTTTCCCACCGATCGTACCGAACGTTTGCTTCAATAGCGAATTAAAATGCCACCGGTTTGTGCGCCGCCACCATTCTTTATCAATTTTCTCGAGAACACCAGCAGCCGCCAAGAACTCCACGGGTACCGCGTGTGATTCGCTCGCTACTACGACGAAGACGTGTTTTGGGGGTAGTAGAAATTAATTCCAATTTTATTTCACCCGCTCGGGGAAAATGCAAAATCGGCTCGTTTGCCGAGCGTGTTGCCGGAGCGGATTGGAGCCACGGGGACTGGGGCCGTACTTTCCGCTTCCAAAAGTATATTGCTGGGCATCAGAAAACGTGTTGTTTTAATTATATTTTTCCTCGGCTCCTGCAACTTGCTGGGCCGGTTTAATTTTCCTGTTCGTACCGGCAGCCTTGGAGTAATCGAAACAACAGCAACAAGAAAAGCAGTGGAAAAAAATCAATCTAAAATGTGTACCGTGTACACATTGTCTCCAGTTTGTTTAGCATCTTAAGAATTCTTAATTATTTTTCATCCCATCGAAAGGAGTTTAAGCGCGTGAAGCTCTGGTATCATTTTAAGTATCATAAACTTCACGGAAAATTACTGGAATTTTCAATATTATTTAGAGAACTAAGGTGCTTACTTTCACGCCGACTACTACTTTTTCTTGAGTATTAGGTGGATTAGGTATTGCCATTTGTTTTATAGCTGTACGCTGTATGAAAACAAAGCTTCAAATTGTTGGAACAGTGTTTAGAGCTGGCAAAACAAGATGTACTGAAAGTTTGAAATCTCCTTTCAGATTAGCAAAAGCTGTTTCTTTTCATATTCCAAGTTCCAGTGCAGTTTACAGCGAAGGTAGTAGCTGAAATACGAATAATTGGTTTTGTTTTCTATTCCATAATTAGAACAACAATGTACATTTGATGCCTTTAACATCGTCAGATATTATCAAAAACTATCCTTCTTTTAGAAAATCGTTGAGAACTTAACATTTTACCTAAAAAATTACCAAAAAAAATTTTAGCAAATTAATCATCGTCTATGTTTCTTCGCTATCCATTACCCTTAAGAAAATCAAGTGAAAAAAAAAACAAAATTTATAATCATATGACATTCACTGTAAAATTGCATCGCTCCTTTCCCTCGCTACATTAATGTTCCAAGGTTGCTTTCTTTTCTCGCCTCGCTTTTCTTAATGGCGTTCCTTTAAAAAAAAAACTCTGATACATTCTGGTTGGCGCCCATGGTTGGGGAAGTGGTCCGTAGCGACCCATCGCACCAATCGGCCGGAAGTCGTTCGCCGCCCGTTGGACCCTTCCTGGGACACGATATTCATCCGATTGCGCCTGCAAGTCTGTGTTTCTGCGCGTGGCTTTGCTTCCGTTTTCGACGCCTTTCGGCTAATCATTGGGACGCGCGGCAACGCGATGGCGCGAAGGATGTCATTAGGCGAAGGGGCGGGCCGATTTAGCGGACGAGCGGCTTTTGTGTCGATAATATTTTAAATGGCTTTTTGGCGCGTGGAAAGAGCGATTTGGGCCACGAGCGCATCCTGATGCGATGACGTGCAAAGGCATGATAATTTAATGGGATTTATTAACCATCGTGCGCTTAGTTGACGTTTTTCTGGAGTTTAGTTTTCGAAAAGGTATCGGAATACGTTGTTATAACCGTGGAGATTGCTTCTTATAGTGCCAAATCTGCTGCCCTTGCAAAACCAAACACAAAAATCAAGCATTTTTCCATCTGAATGCGTACGCATGGCACACCAAAACCAAGGCATAACAAATAAAAGAGCACAAAGTTTGCTCAAATTCTTTTACACTTTCCCAAAATAAAAACGTCCCCGCTCCGAGTCATGTTTATTTATTCCTTCACGAGGACGGTTTTTTAGCTCCTTCCTGCTCTCTTTTCGGACGCAGAGCTTTTGGAATGGCGTCCGGAAGTCGTTAAAATTGGGGTTGCTTTTTTTTTTGGGGGGTTTTCGTTTCTTATTTTGCAAGTAATTTCTCGCAAGCAAATTCTGTCCGCGCCAGCGATATACGCACACAGGACATGGACTATTGTAGCAAATTCATCCCCGTCTGCTCCTTCCGTGGTGCTGCTTCGATTCAAGGCAAATATTATTGGTATAGTGTCCAAACGTGTATGCTGCGTTTGGTGTAGGTTCTAGAAAGAGACAGCGGGAGCAAAATAGATCCCCCGAGAATTGAATCCCCAATGCTTTTCAAGGCTCTCTACATCGCACGCTAGAAGGCGAAGAAAGCAGCAGAAAAGAAAAATAAACAAGTGCCGCCTCGCCGGGTCGTCGTCTATTCGGAAGTGTCTGGAATGTTTGCATCGTGTTTTGAAGTGTGAATAGTTTGGAAATTCTGCTCGTTTTTCTCGATGCGTTTCGATTGTGTGCTGACTAAACAGAAATACAAACCCCACACCGTACCTCCACGGACTTCCTCGGACTTGGGGCATGTGAAGAACAACACGGTAATAAAACATCACAGCTGAGTGCATAATAATTGAAACGCAAGGAAGGTTTGAAATTAGGAAGGAAGTGAAGTAAAAACTTTAAAATAAAGTATCGTTCGTGCGGTTTCGTCAAAGTGAAACATTTCATTTAAAGCCCCGGGATACGGGTGTGACGCGCTCGATCGAGCTCACGGGCCCAGAACAAATGGGGTTTTCTCGCAAACGCAAACGTACCGCAATCGGTGAATCGTTTGCGTCAAATATCTGCATTCGACCGAACCAGCGCGGAAGGAAAAATCATATCATCTGCGTCCTCCTTAAGGCCACCGCCGTCGGGATGAGGCTCCAGGCTAGCAAGCAACGCCTACACAATTTCGGCCCAACCACCCGGCAGCCTGGTGTCTTCTTGTGCACGGAACCGTTTCCGTATCCGTGTGTTTTTTTTGTTTATCCTACTTTTGTGTCTCACTTGGGAAAATTCGGATTCCCACCAAGTCGTCTCGCCCCTGCCGACTGTTTGCTTTGGACCGGGAACACAAACGTGGAATGAAATCTTCTCTCTCGTGCCAGTTGAGCAAACATTCCCTACGGGTGGAAAAGTAGCCACCCCTGGCCGCCGGCAAACACGCCATCCACGACAAACACGCCTCCGAAGGACGCGATGAGGCGCACAAAAAAAAACAAAAAAAAAACAAAAAAAAACAAAGATCAGGTCGTCTCATCCTTCCGTCTCCAGTGGAGGGAAGAACGAAAACTGCTCTTATTTAATTATTTACGAACGATTTGAATTTGAATTTCTTCTGCAACGGAATCCGAAAAGTTGGAACAACATCGTCCTGCTTCGCCGGTCTTGGCACTATATCTGGTGTTGCTCTCGGTTTCGGTTTTGGTGTCGCTTGGTGGACGACCAGTGTCACATTCACCGTCGCCCTCCTTAGCGGCTGCGAACGCCTGGCATTGGGGTTTTATCAGAGCAGCCACCAACCCCGCTTCTTATCTCTCCGATTGGCCATTATGAGTTTCTTCGACGTTGGCCCTTCTTGCTACCCCCTGTACGATTTTCGTGCCGGCCTTTTTCTCCCTTCTCCCATATCGCTCCACGTTCCTAATTTTCACAACCCCGGGAGATCCTTTTTTGCGTTTTCTTTGCTTTCGCTGCAGAAACGGTCTGTGTGTTTCTTTCTACGAAAGGGAAAACGTTTCGCTGTTTTGCGATGCTGTGACGATCTTTCGCTTCTTCACGCCCGATAAATGCAGAAAAAGGGAAAGCAGCTATCGCAAGATACACACACACACACACAAAGACGCACACAATAACACGCATCTTCGGGAGGCAAACATCGGTATTGAAATGCAAAGAAAACAACCCGGGTGGTGCTTCGTTTTTCGGTTTGGGGAAAATTTATGAATTGTGAAAATGAACGCATTCAAATGGTGCCACCGTCGAGAATACGACGATGAAGAACGCAGGCCGAAAATCAAATTGACAGTCCAGCACCGAACGCAAACATGCTCACACACATATATGTACACAAAGCCATGGAATGCACGGCAGCCCTTTCGTGACATGTGATAAAATCGTGCGGAAATAGACAAAACTTTTCGCTAAAACAACAACCATTGCTATGAACATCCCAATCACGAGTTTTCAAAAATTCCCCAGAAGATTGTATGTAAAATTTTCATTTTTCGACTTGCTCTCGTTTCCGCAGCAAACGAAAATAATAACACCAACGAAGCAAACACTATCATACCTTCCTCCCGGGTTCCATGTGCAGATAAGATGTTTATCCGGCTTCGGCATCTTGATGATGCCTTTCACGCAGCCTGGCATCATTGTTTTGCTCTCACAGCGTGTTGCAAAATATAAAAGTAAAAAAAAACTAAAAAAGATTACGGGAAAAAACTTCTCACACACTTTTATCGTATTTTTTTGCATGTTTGGTTTTGCTTGGCAGGATAAAGCTTTTTCTTCGGCGTATTTTGTGTCGTTGTAATTTAAATTGGCTGAGCTAGACACTATCGACAACTTTGCGGGATGTTTTTTTAGTTTTGTGTTTTTTTACTTGTTATTCATTCTATGTTTATCTTTTCGTTGCTCTGTGGAAGATTACGTGACCTTAACGAAAATGGGAAACGTGTTTTTGTGTATACATTTTATTACTTTTTTGCGTTTTTATAGTTGTTTTTTTGGATTCTTTCTCTTTCGTGATTTCTTTATTTTAATGAGTTCACTTGTGTGTAGTTTAATGTTTCGTGATTTTCATTTTCTTTAGTTACATAGTTTTGCTACTTTTTTATTTGTTTCATTTTCATTTTGTTTAACAGCTTAACAAATTCATGATTATGTTTTTTTACATTGCCGTGTTGACGATGTTTTTAATGTTTCTAAGCGAATCTTCTTGCTGTGCCAAGTGTACTCCATCATCTTCACTGGTTGAGTAAGATTTCAACGAAACTCAAAATTAACAGTTAAACACCAGTAGCGAAGCGAGCTCTGAACATACGGCGCACACGCTAAATGCGATGGTCAACAAACCCCTGTGATGCTAGGCCTCTTGAGTCAACCTCTCGAAGAAATAGTGCCCAACAGGCTTCTCTAAAAATATCAACGCCCATCCACTCGTTAAATGGGTAACCCGAAAATAGGCGAAACCGCGGGTTACTAATTTTGATATTTTTCGTTTCGTACCGAGTGGAGACGACAGGAGAAAAAAATGTCTTACTCAAAACGCGCCCGTATAGAGGTGAATCGAACGGCGTCCTCCAGACCCTGGGTGCCAGTGTTTGATGACACTGCCCTTTAGCACCTAGTTTAATGTGTTGTTAAATAGCTACCGGGTACGGGATTCGTGTGTAGCGACGCCCTGGTGGTAATTGATTGCACAAATTGTTCAAAAATGTATTTTCGGGATGGATATCTGTACAAGGTGCGGAGTTTGCGGGTAGATAATGATTTGTTTAAACTAGCTGCAAATTGTTCGCCGGTGGATGTATAGAAATCGGTAACGATCGGATCATACCCACAGCCGAGACGTTGCTTTCCTATAGGTGTTAATAGATTCCAGTGAAAACATCGGGAAGATGGGAAGATTGACGGCTTTTTGAAAACCATGTTTCAACGAAGCATCTAGCCTTCAATCTATCTCAATTACGTTGGAAGAAATATTTTAAAATCTCTATCAAAGATCCTTACAACAAAGAGTCATTAGTGAATGCTTCTGGTCTGTTATTTGAACCGACGAGTGGAACTAATTATATCACTCGCACAAAGCCAACCGACACTAGTGCGACTTTCGTGATTCGTGATACAGGCACGTCCATATCTCAATCGCCCTTTCCTCGAACTACAGCAGCACTGCTGTACGCTGAGATATGCAAACGAGCGAACGGACAGTGTCTCATTTCGTCAAATTATCATCCTCCTCCGTGTCATCTTTCCCATTCCTTTCCCGGAATAGCTGAGCTGGTGGAAATTATGTCGCGCCCCATGTTAGGGCGAACGGATCATACGGATCCGGCTGGTGTCTGGGGGCATCTCTGCGTTCGTAATTTAGCTCCACATCCGATCCGATCGTCAGGCGGAAATCTTTTACCCGTACCCACGGGCCCGCGGATAGAGGCTTAACAGGGAAGCCAACCAACCGACATCAGTCCTTCCTTGATCCTTGCGCACCCAAACCCAAACGACGCACTTGTCGACGTTCGTACACTCACTCGCACGGGAAAGATGAGTTGCTGGGGGATGTGGTGGATGGCAGGCCGTAAAACTCCTTGCGCGTCCTGCTTTACGTCGAACCGACAGCAGCGCATCAGAGGAAGAGATTTGTAAGGCCCGCTGCGTTCGCTCGCTGAGATAGATGACAGGGTGAACCCTCGGCCCCCTCCCCACGGCCATGGGGAACGAACGAAATCCATGTAAAACGTGTCCGGAATGTTTACTACCGTTAATAGTTTTTCGAAAACCGTTTTAGCGCCACCGTTCCACGGGGCTCTCGTCGTGCCGTGTGCCGTCGCCCGATGATTATGACGATTCTCGAAGGGCACACGCGTTGCAATCCAAAAAGCCCGCCCCACGAACCCCCTGGCCCTACCCCTGTTCGGTAAGGGTGAAATGGAGAGGATCCAATCCAAAATAACCCAAATATCGTCTGTGACGTTTCTCTGGAGCGTGGCATATTTTGGAGGATTTTAGAGAGGCGTACGCTGGTGCTGGTGGTTGGAGTGACTATGGCTCTTCCTTTCGATTGGATCCACCACCGGTTTGACACTTAACCCTTGCATGTGTGCGAAAATTGTAGTTTCTGTGATATTTTGTTGAAATATTTGCCAAACTCCGCAAGTTCAGGAATGAGCTTGTGGATTACTCAGTGGTAAATAAGATTTATTTTGCAGTACTACCTACGTACTGGTCTTGAAATAGCTTCCATCAAAGGGATAGCAATGGCACGAACAATGAAGAAAGCAGTACAAAAACAGTGTACAGCAGAGCTTGCATCTCGCCAGCAAAACACTTCAGCTGCTTAACTTTGTACTTTAATAAACACTTCAACTTTTCAATCCACCGAGGTGTTCACTCTCTTTCTCCTTCACTTTCTCTCTGTCCCGCATGCGGTTCTCGAGTGGTGTCGATTAAAAATGCACATCATGGCATCACGAATTTTCCTCGCGTGCGCCGCGTTCACTTTCCTCGCTAGGTGCTGGTGGAGTTCTGCTCGGCTAGGATTTGTGAAGCATCGGAGCAGGGCAACAAGATTTAACAAGCTTTCGTTTACAGAAAACTTAATAATTTTCAAACTCACATACCTAACTCCATTCACTCCAGCCGTACTGGATGACTTCGATTCTCGTAGCTCACGGTGCCGCATTGTTTTTTCGGCGCTTTATTTATTTGCTTTGAATGGAGCGAGCCGAAGAGTGCGCGTGGTGCAATACAATAATATCGTTTTGACAGTTAATCTTCCCGAGAGGCAAATATTAAAAAACAAAATGGAATGAAACAAACCAAACCCACCGCCAAACGTCACTGCATGTCGAACGATTCGTTATCTAAATGGTTTGGTGTGTTGGTGTATGCGTCTTTCGGTTGTTTTTTTTTCTCTCTGGGCCATTATTCGGGCGTGCTTGGTTATTGGTTTATGATTATTGCTCCTTTCTTTTGCTCTCCCACGAACGCATACTTTTGTGTCGCTGGCTGACGGCCGCGTGCAAAACGGCGAAATGAACTGTCATTACTCATGCCGGTAAGTACTTCATTGCGTTCAGCGCGCGTACTTCAGACGTTTGAAGATCTTTTTTGGCACCAGCATTCGTTTCGTCGTTTCAAATTCTCCCTTTAATTGTGCTCCCATGATAAGCAGCCCTTACTGATGTCGCCTTGACTTCGATCGATTACACTTGAACCGTTACATAACTATCACTTGGAAGAATTGTTGAAGGACCCTGTCATCAGTCCGCTCCTCGTTTCTAATGACTTCCATTTTCGTAATCTTAACTTACAGTATCTTCCGTTTTTGAGCCTTGGTTTAATGAACACGTCTTTACACAAATAATGCACCCTTCTCACATGTAAACTCTCAACTTCTATGGCCTGAAATTTGAAGTAACACTTTCTTTTCGCTCGTTTTCCTACACCAGGACGTCACGCTGCTGCAAGAAGTTTGCCGAATCTCACAGCCTGCTTGTTGCTGCCGACTGCCGATGGATGGGAAATTTGTCAAATTTAATTGAGTGGTAAGTCAGAAGGACTCTCCGCGAGTTTTCCGAGTGAACGGGAAATCAAATCTTTTAAACGATGACTCCTTTATCCCTCATGCCTATTTTGCTTTGCATGAGGTAATCGCGTCTGTTCACCTGTTTTACGTTTGAAAGTGGCCGTTTTTTCCGTCTCCTTTTCGGTTAAAATTTCCCCGTTTTTGTTTGAAATACTTTCCCTTCGTCGTTCGCATGATCGGCTTACGGTTCCGTAATTAAGTTAATTATTTTTTGGCCAAACAAAAAAAACTACCAGACGTGATAGAATTCCACTGATGTTAGATTGACTCGTTGCACTCGCGTTACTCGACTCGTATTTTCTTCATAAAAAAAACACCGGCAAAGCGTTGATGGCGCGTTTACGATTAAGAAGCACCGGCTACCATGAAAGGATTTCTGCTTTCACCCGTTTAGAAGGCCAACCCCGTTACGGGACACGTTGCACATTTCGCAACATTAATTAAAGCATTTTTAAAGCAAAGCATGAGCGCACGGTAATGAAATCCTCCAGCGTGCGAATCCTGCGCGTGGAAACCATTTCCAACCGAGGGGGCGGGTTTTCATCGGATTATTGTCATTTGCAACACTCCCCTAGCCACGGCCAATGGTGCAGGGTTTATCTTTGAAGTCGATTGACCAGACAAATCCCATTTTCCATGTTCCTGCGTGGAGCGAGCACTGGACGTGGAGGTACGTCCCATTTGGCTGGAATCCATTCACTGGGGCCGCGGTCAGAGTCCTCGGAATGTGTAGCTGTGGGAGTTTGTTATGACTTAATTTTAATTAATTAAGATTTTTCATTCCTATTCTCTTGTCCGTTTTTTTTCTCGCGTTCGTGTGGCCGATAAGCATTGGGTGGATTGTTGGCGTAAAAAGTATCAGCGAGTCGGAGTACGAAAGGAAAACTGATAAGCGAATGGTAATGCATTCATTTCAGAGAATGAGGTTATTACTTTACGTACTTTTAATAGGTGACTAGGAATGAGTACTACAGAGCTTTTGGAAAGCGCTTTATAAAAAAAAGCTCTTTTTTTGGTTCATGATGCTGTTGTATAATATGAGCTACGGGACACAATGGGACACAAGCTTAGGTGTTGCTTTGTTTTAAAAGCAAATACACAATTTTCACCACATTCAGATTGAATGTAATCAAATACACAACACACCAAGACGAGTTTTAAAAAGTGCAATACACCTTCAGCTCGCAATGTGTTGTGAGTGTGTGTCCCATTGGGTTTCGAAAGTTTTTCCTCGTCAGCGTCAAAAGCGCCGTACACGTACACCCGTAAATAATGGTAACATAAGTTCGGTTAACATTTTGGGTTTTAGTTTTGCTTGTGTCGCTGGTTGGAATTGGATTCGGTTGTGGAAGCTGACCAAGCAGCACAAGGTGACATCGCCGCCGCCACAAACACACGTTTGCATACTATTGTGTGCTTTCGCTGCCATCTGGTTGTGGGTCGCTGATGCTGTAGCCGCGTAATGTGTGAGGGTTTTGACTGGAAAGAAATATACACGCGCCGTATCAGCAAACCACGAGCGAACCACACACATATTTATGTGCTTTTTGAGTTCGTCCAGCGTCTTGTGGAGGACCCGCAGCGGTGGGCAGCAGCCAAGTTTGGTTCACAACATTTAAACGATATTTTTCCCGGGCGACACACTCGTGACCGGTTGCGGTTTTGCCTTTCCCTGATCCTAGAGTCTGCTGGGTTGATCATCATGCAGCCGTTTGGCGGGAGATGTGAATGAAGAATATGGAAAACATATATATATGGTTTTTTTTTTCGGTTGATTCCTCTTCACCCTCACCCCTTGCGCGTCGAAGGGCTTTTTGGAGGGTGATCCTTGCAGGAAGTTTTTTCCCCCCCTGCTACAGAGGAAGCTAAACGGGCAAAATCACGAGGGCAAAAGCAATAAAACCCGACGGCATCACACTAATATATGAACGATGTTGTGATGGCGGATGATGGCGGACGGGGGGGAAGTGTGCTGGGAGAGGGCGCGCGAGCACGCTCCAACCTAGAGCTCGCGGAAGGGCACGGTGTATGAGCAGCAGCATGTGGTTTTAATGTGATTTTTACACAAAAATATGATTTACTGGCACTTGTACAACTTTCTTTTACCGCTTTATGTACGCGACGGTTGGTTTTTCCGTCGTCGTCGTTGTCGTAGTCGCCTTCGTCGGCAGCCCTTTTTGTTCCGTCGCTCGCTCCATTTACACTGACGTCTACTTTCTTCATTTGGCACGACTTCTCCCGTCGGCCTGCTGCTGCACGCTTTGTGCTTGTCTTAGCGATGAACTTCTTCATCCGGTACACCGGGGGTGAAATAATTCGCATTCCTTTCTTTTGCCAGCGCTGCTGCTGCTGCCGCTCGTAGCGCACTGCTGGCATGATGATGGTGCATGATCTCTTCCATCTTCCGCACCGAACTTGAGCGTCTTGGTGCGACTAATGGTCAACCTTGAAGGATTCGTCCACACAGCCCCGCTTTTCGGTGGGAGTTGATGGCCTTTCCGTTTGTGGTTCGGGGCTCATAATTTACACATGGAACCACATTCGTGCCCCGTTCGGGTTTGGTACATTGTGGGGTCTCCCACGACTGCTCCTGTCTCGGTTTCACTCTGCACGCCGGGGTCCTCGTCAAGGCTTAATTGTGGTGGACATGGAAAAATATTTCCTGTTCCGCTCCGTACTCCGTGCCAGCGCTGGCTGGGGCGGCGGTTGATGTATTTAATGACCTTCCTTTGGGTGAAAGGATATTCTCTTTTTTTCGGGTGGGTTGGTGTACGGACAGGACAGGACGACACCAACAGGGTGATTTCGATGTCAATTGGTGGGTTATTGGAACATAAATCATATCCGAACCCTCCAGTTCCCGGCTCTCGGTAGCTGTACGGTACGTTGTAAAGGTCATAAACAGTCATATTAAACATCTGAATGTTCGATTTGAAACGTACTAAGACTGGATGGTTGCATTTTTTGTTTGATAGAAATAGTTTAGCTCTATTTTTTTTAAATATTTTGTAGCGTGTACAAGAGGAATGCATTTGGTATTTTCAGTAGCAATAGTTGGTATGTAAGTTTTGACTTTTGTTTTCTATTTCATCCAAATTGACATCTGACATGTATTTGCTTCTAACAAGACCCCTAGTTTTTCACATGCTCACAGTGAAAAAAATGCTTTCAAACTTCCAAAACCACACTGAAGCAGGAACAACCTTCTACTTTACCGAAATTTTAATGTAAAACATGCGCGCTACACTACTCTAGAAACATCTGCTCACCAAAAGCCAGAAGTCCATCGCTGACAGGCTCCGGTGTGTGTGTGTGTGTCATTCGGTTGTAGTAACATGAAAATTCACTTTCATTTCTGAGCTCACCAACGCTTAAACACATACCGGTGGGTTTAAGCATTCTTTTCCCCGTCCCACACGACGTTAATTAGTTTCGTTTCGGAGCAGTGAAGCAGGTTTTAATAACTTGACGACTTCCGGAGTATAATCCAGATGTGGTGGGTTCCAGTTTTCGCCAATTGAAAAGTCCCAAGCTTTGTTTTCGTTTTTTTGTTGTTGTTGTGTGTGTAGCTTGCTGTAAGAATTAAATTTCTGAAGCACTGAAATGCCTTCATTACAAAGGGTTCCTTCTCGTACACAAACAGTTTGATTTTCGAACCAATAAAAACACGCACGAATCTCGGGATTGGACGGCCGGAAGCATGGGTTTTGCATTAGTTTTGCGTTGATTAAAACCGACCGTGAATCCGACCGTTCGGATACGAAAATTGTTTTGCTTCATATTTTTTACATTAATTTGCCGACACAAGTTCTTGCTCCCGAGTGCCACCTCTCTCGCCTCCATTTATATGCAAAGTAGTTCACTTTGTACACAGTCCCCTTTTGTGTGTGTGTGTGTGTGTGTGTGTGTG
>JXWZ01009536.1:0-11712 GCA_000956215.1 Anopheles farauti No. 4
TTTTGTAGCATGACATAATTCATCATTTTTACTTTCAATTCGCCATCAATTCGACTTTCGCCGAACAAACAATTCAACGGAGAAAAAGTTGCTGGGGAAATTGGCATAAATAATTCTAAATTTACAATGAAGAATTTTCGTTGTTTTTAGTCGATTGGTTCAGTCCATCAGTCCATCCCAGCGGGCAAGATTTATCAAGGAAAAATCGTTCGAGTGACGAGTTCATAAAATGTTTATAATATTGCGCGGATGTACTAAACTTGCGCCTAAAAGTAGGCAATATTTTATAATCAACTAGAAATGATTTTGTAGCAAATACATATTTTTCAAAGATTCTTTACATTTAAGGATTTTTTCCTGTAAACTCTTTCTTGACCGTTAAGGTTCTATAAACTTTTAATTTTCCATGTATAAATGAAAAACCTTGTCATACATGTGAGAAATGGTCATTTATTCTTGCGATATCTGTTCGGGTACGGCATAAGCGTATAAGTGTTTGATATATTTGCTTCCAAATCGAAAAACTAACCAAAAGAAAAATGCAAAATTGAATTATATTGTGAGATTTCCAGATGTGAATTTACGCGTTTCGCGATAAATTCAGTATTTATTTTTTATGCTGGCTAAACCGTTTTTTGACCATCAAAACAGGAAACCATCATCGCGTTGGACGCTGGTGGCGGGTGTTTTGTATCTGAAAAAAAAAAAGAATCCCGACAGAGAGTGGTGGAAGGTTCGGGGCACAGAGGGTTCACCAGCACGCGATGTATCATACGGCACGCCAGGAAGTGGTTGCATTATCGTTCACCTCGCTGGAAAATAATACTCGATATTGTGCCGGTGCGCGATTACAACCGCACGATGCACTTCCGGACCGGGGATTATTGGGTTTGAATTGTGTCGGTTATTTATTTTTTCCTATCTGCCACAGCACACCCACCCGCACACACCCACCGGACCAGCAGGGCCATGAAACGGATATTGGGGAGGGGAGAGAAATAAAGTATAATTTGTATCAAATGCGATGTTTTTTTTTCGCCCCATTCGACGGCTAATATCAGCAGCAATCGGAGGACAGGAGGCACCGGAGGACAAGCAGCGGGTCGAGCGTTGCGGTGCGGTGGATATTTTACATTTTATGAAGCCGGAAAACCACAGCCAAACGCCAGCGAACGTGACGGGAGACGTGGCAGCCTGTTCAACCGGCTCGCTCACTCCATCCGAAGCACGGCTTATCTGGTGAATGTTTCAACACATCGACCGCACGAGGGAATGGGCGGGTCAGAAAACAAAAAGAAACCCACGGTACCGCCGGGAAAATCTAATGCCCAATCGGGTTGAGGTTGGCCCCATGAGTAGAGGAATTAAATGGAGGCTCGTTTCGGTATCGCTCGCGGTTCTGACAGCTCGCGGACGGGGACCAAACGGGCAGGAGCAAAACGGGCAAGGGCAAATGAAACGGCACGGTAAACATTCACCCGAACACCAACCGATCGCTTGCCGGACCGCGTCCCGGGGTTTTTCCCCGTGAAGGCCGGCTCCATGGAGGCATGGCAAATCGGCAAGCGAAATGTGAGCCCCACGAAGGCCACCGTGCCCGGTGCGCAATTGAAATAGAATAAATAATTGCCAGGCTGGCCAAATAATGTGATGATGCATGCGGCTTATTTCGGGCGCCCTTTCCCTCCCCGTCCCATTTCCTTCCGCGAACGCGCGAAACATCGGACGCGAGCGTTGGATGAGCTTTCTAATTTGTGCCTATTTGGCTCCCCCGGGGGGGTTTTGGGATGCAGTTTTGGGAAGTACGAAAATAAAAGCTCGAATATTTGTTACCGTTCGTATTGTGTCTGTTTTTTTTGCTTCTTCGTTTTCGTTATTTTAAGCCGCTGTGTTTGCCGTTTGGCACTGGACTGTTCGTACTATTTGCTACTTTTACGATTGTCATTCATTTTCGGTTGGCACGTTTAGGTCGGGCCCAGCGTTGACCGTGCGGCACCGCGTGATGTGTCGCTGATAAATGCGATTTGTTTAACCCTCGGTTGATGGGTGTCGTGCGAATCGTTTGCGATCGATTCTGCTGCATCGGGGCGAGTGGGGCGAGCAATAAATTAGGTGTTGCCGGAGAATGGAAAGCAATAATTTTTAGGTCTCAGTTCGGGCGATAGTAGCCAAATTTGTTGATTCGGGCAACAGCATCTATTGTGGGTAATTTTTCGTGGTTTACTTGTGGGAACAAATGCCGGTTGAATTCATTCCATGATACATTAGATAGGAGATTATTCAAACGTTGACCGCTTCGGGCAATTTATGGGAAAAAGCTATGCGTTTATTCATATGTGCACAAAAGAGGCACTTCCAGTAGAAGTTATCTTATTGCAAGAAAAAATATGTTTTACTCAAATAATTGAGGCTAGCGATAAGTTTAGAAAATAAACTAAACATTGCTGAAAATAAGTGTAATAGATCCACACGAAAAATATTTTTTTTTGAAAATTATGGCAAAAGGCGCCTAAATGTAGGCTTCAGTCTTATTATAAATTTTGTTGAAAATTTATTATTATTATTAAATTAATTTTGGTAACATAAAGCAGCTCATAAAGGCGTGTAACGTCTCATAGTTCTATGTTTCAAATTTAGTACGAAATTTAAATCCTGATCGATCTCCAATCAGCTTGGAACATTCTCGATTCAATCGTCTGAATACACACAAACGGTCTGTATCGATTGAAACGGACACTGTGACAGTCGAACGGAACGTCTTGTATCAATTATCGGTTTCTGCCGGGCGATGCACACCATCTTGCCGAACATGCAACTTATTTGACTTCCAATCGATGAAAGAAGAGGAAGAGAATGTTGAAAGCAGCATCCCACCGGTGGAAGAATTTCATCACCAAACCACTCCATACGCTGGGGCCCGGTTCTGGCAGTCCGGGAGATAAGCCAGAGCGACAGCGCTATAAATCAATCAATCACTCCGGGCAGTCGGGGTTGGTCGGTCCAGCGGGCCGTTTGTCACCCGCCAGTGGCAAGTGGTAGTAATCCTAATCGATTTACGCAATTACACACTTGTGTCGCTCAACGTCCTAATGTCCCAGTGCTAAGGGAGATATCTTCACGCGGATCCACCATCGGAGCGGATTGTCGTTTATCGGTTTATCGGAAATGGGATGGTATTTGGCGATAAAAATAAGCACAGATCATGGCCGGATGGGATGGCAAAGCATCGTAAAGCATTCGGGTTCGATAAAACCACTGTCGGCTCAATTAGGCGTGCGTCTGTTGTGCGGCCTCCAAGGAGTCGTCCGACAAGATGTCTCGTAAAACGTTACGACCGACGCGGGTGTGGCCGTCGTTGGGCTACCGTGTTGGTTGGCGGAACACAACACATTAACGAGCAGCGGTTGGTTTGATTTCGCGCTCAGTTTTTCGTTCGATTCGCTGCACCATCGTAGTAGCCAAGGTCGGTAGCGTTACGCGTTACGTGCCTGCGTTACGCGCACGGAAGCAACACCATCGCGGGTGAGTTTGTCCGCAGCTCGTACGATAAAGTTACCGTTTTCTTAACTTATCTTGCTTGTGTCGTGCCGTGGAGAGTGTGGTCGTAAAAATTCTTAGCTTGCTGTTTCTTCCCGCCTTCTTCACGTGTGTCTAGGGACTTCATTTTCTACAGCAGAACGGATGTTTGTTTGGGTGTCGTTTGGCTGGGTCGGTGTGCAAGAAGCGAAACATACGCTCACCCGATACGGAGCGTTTTTCTTGCACATAATGCGCTCATGATATGATAGGAGTTCCATCGAGGTATTTTTTTGCCATATATACAACACTTCCCACGAACCCATACGCGCGTCTTTGTACGTCCCAAGTTCGGGGCAAGTCATAACATTAAAGGAAACATGACATCAAACTGCCGAACTGCTCGAGTTTGGATGCACACGACGCACAAGAGGCGTAGCCGAGGAGCATCACATGTTGTACTACTACTTCTACTCCTCACCATGGGAACCGCGGCTTGTAACGGAACCGATGCCATCGCGCGGTTGTCAATGAAATGTAATCGAGAAATAATGGTGCTTTGGGTGCGGTGGATGTGCTGGTGTTATGGTAGTCTGATGGCATTACACAGTGCGGGAAAACGATGGGCACCGCAGCAGGAACCAGGAAACCATAAATGTATCACACGCCCTGGGATTGCGCTTCCCCGTCGTCTCCGTTGATCGTTGAATGTTTTAATACACTGGCCTCCGCAGCAGCTCAGTTCGTACGGCGGAGAAAACGAGGCCTCCAAAACGTGGCCGGTTTGTGTGTGAACTCTCGAGGAGTAGAACGAGGAGTTTATCTTTGAAAATTATTGACACTTTGCAGGAAAATTAGTAGGCACTAATGGGCGAAACGCTGGCGCTAAGCAAAACAACATTAGCCGTTCGATGAGACGTTCATTTTATGTCTTATTTTGATGGTGCTGGGACATGATAAAGATTTTGCTCGCAAGTAGCCCATTAGGATGTTTTATTTCGCTATGGCGAGATGCTGCGGTGATCAAAGCGAGAACGCGCAGTGTTCACCTCATTAAGGAGGTATGTAGATTACGAAGTTAAAGGATTAGAATAGAAAATATTACCCTGCGGGAGATACTTATAACAAAAATAAAAAATAAATAAAACCCATATCCATTTATATACTAACATATGTATAAATGACAGAAAAAGTGTATCTGTCATGCGAGTTGCATACATTCCGACCAAAAATTGTAAATTAATATTCTCGATTTTTACAGCAACATTTTTTTCTTTGTCTAATCTTTTCAAAACCTCGGCAAACTATAAGTAAATAATTTAATTAAAACTATTTAATTAATCGAAAAAAATCTAACTAACGCTTACTAACGCTTAGTAACGCTTTTCGTTTCCGTGTAATAATTATTACCCCATTTTAGCCAGCATGCTTGGATCATTCACTTCAATAATACTGATATTTGCTGTTAGTGGCAAAAATGTAACAACCTAGCAAATAAAACGATATTAAAACATTTGCAAAACAGTTTGTACTGCAGGTCGTACGCCAATTCAACGCGTCAGCCTGAATGTATGCAATCAAAAGCGTTTCAATTTCCACACCCTGCCCGCCTGCAGCCCGTACACACAACCGATCGTTTATGATATCCAAAATTGCAGAATTTCCTGCAGCCCGTACTTACTTCGTGGAAACGGTTCAGCAATTTTCTCCCACGCCCAGCAAATGGTGGCTTCTTTCCCCCTTCCCATTTTCCTCTCCCCAAAACGGGAATGTTTTGAAAGTAAGTTCAAAATCGATAGCACGGTCACGACAGAGAATACGTCACGCCTCTGCACGTACTGTACGGAGTAAAAGTTTCACCATGCAGATACGAGCCGGTCCGGTGCGGTGCGGTACGTCGATGATTTACGCTCGCAATTTAAATTGTCTCGGTGAAATTACCGTGGTCAGTGGATCGTGGTGGGAATACATTACTAGCGGAACAGTGCTGCGTTGGCAAAGTTTAGCATCGCACGCGGACGGCGGTGGGAGAAAGGGTGGTGGCCGACTACGGACGATAGCATGCGCTTCGATCCGCAATCACGCAATCGATCCGATGTGTTTCGCAATATTGTTTTTGTAGTTTTGTTTGACATTTGTATTACTCCACTTTTTGCCATCGCGAGACATCACATTCTGACAGATTTCTGTGAACATTTGATGCGCGCGGATAGTCGTGTGTGGTTGCGATTGCATCCAACCCAGCAAAACATTGCTTTACCTGGAATCGGCGCTCGAACTATGTCGACTGTTCTGCGTACGGCCAATTGATAAGAGCCTCGGCCAATGAGCACACGCTCAACGCTTTGATACTATTTATTGAATCGCTTTCGCAGCGATCACATTCAATCGTACGCGATTGATTGACCGTTGCCGTAGCACCCGAGACCAGATTCCGCTGCGATGAAGTGTGTGTTCGTTGTGCTTGTGGCTTTGTTTGCTCTACTAAGCGTCCATGAGTGCATCACAGTGCTGTTACCGGTGAGCGTTAGGGAGTGCGAAGTTTTTGGTTCGAATGTTTAGCAATCTTTCCTTTCAATCCAGCCTCCAAAATATTGCCCCAACGGAATGAGGCGTGATCATAAGGGCATATGCCGGAAATACATAAATTGGGTCGAATTCGATGCAGTAAGTGCGTGAAATGCGACATTTCCATCGCTGCGAACGAGCAAGACAAGTGTGAAAAGGTGAAGTAGGTGTTAAATGAGTTGTAAATAACATGTAAAAATTATAAAAAGATTAAATGAAAAGTGCACCAATATCATAATGTATATACAAGAAAAATAAGAATATTGCATTGTAAAATATTGCAGTTTCGTTAGGTAGTTTGGACATAATTTCATTGTTTATTTCACTCATGTTATGTTTCGTAGTTTCTTTACTTCTCAAGAGATGGCGCCACGTGAACAGAGTTGCTACAATGCCATTTTTCGACGATGATTTTTTAAGAGATCATTTTCAAACGACAAATGAGATCAAATAATTTTAAACTTCATTGAAAATCATCATTTAAAAATGAGCATATATAGTTTACGTCCCTCAAAAAAGTTATTCAAACGATCCCAACTGTATTTTTTTTAGTATGAAAGAAATTTTCAAGTCTTTAGAGTGTCAAATAGTGTGCATTATCTTGCTTGAACTAAAATATATAAACCAGATTTTTAGCTCAAAATTCTATCATTTTTTGTAACAAATCTACTTTATCACATGAACTGTTTTATTTGATTAAACGTTTCAAATGTTGCGACGGTTGAATATCAAATCGGTCTTTAAAAAAAGTGAAAGTGGCTGATTAATGCTACAAAGTAAGCAGATTCAGTTGATTTTTTTTTTATTAAATTAAAGATTACTGAGCGAAACAATGCTAACAAGGAAAAACATTAACATCAAAAATTACTCATCTTCACAAAGCTGTGTCGGGTATAAAACCGCACGAATAAAACACGCCTCAAATGATGATATTTTTTACCCACAAAAGCATCGCTAGCGTATTGCATGGGGCTGAATTTTATTTCCAAACGAAACGGCCGCTAATCCATTCGCCGACCTTGAAACGAATGTTTGTTTTACGCGCACAAAAAAACGAGTGAAATCTCACAGAAAAAAAGAGAGATTTCCGCAAACAAACACGCGTTGCCTTCTTCGCCGGCTTATGAATTCTGCACGCAAGGAAGAGTTGTTTTTTTGTTGCTGTGCCGTCCTCTAGTTTTTATTTATAATGTCCGGCTGACGACGTTCCTCGGGGCTACCACCGCCAAGAACGGGGCAGAGCCCGCCGAAAGGAAATTGGAACACGAACTGACCAGTCATCTCAATGACAGGTCTCAAAAGCCGGACGAAATGTTTTGTTTGCGGATCACATGTATTTTTTTCTCACTCTCTCGCTTCCTCTATCGCGTCCATCAGGGAGAAAAGGCTCGACAGTGGTTCAATAAATTAGCAGTGGACCACCGTGAACGCCAGCGAAGGCCGGGTTTCCACAAACAAATCCCTGCCGATGTTAGTTGATTTGAATTGCTAGGAAAGTCACATCGGATCGGTCGGGAGTGGAGTAAAGGGGGGAAGGGGGTGAAGGGAGGGAAGGAGGAATACTCGCAAACACACCAGCACCCGCCAGCATGATGGGAACGAGTCCTGCAAGTCACGGAGGATCATTGGAAGATTGCGCCAAAGGCGCAGTCGAAAGCCACTGCGATTCGGTGCTCCATTCCAGAATGTTTTTTTTTACCCCCGTGTGTTTCCACCGCTTTTTCCACTGGCGGCACTATTGCTACTTTATCTTTCATCCGGCCGGCGCGCGGTCGGAACACGCACCGAGCTATAAACCAGTTGACCGGAGTCGTCTAGTTTGTCTATTTCATTTATGAATAATTTATCTTGTTTGTTTTTCGCTGCATCCGTCAGCTACTGCCGAGTGAGTGTGTGTATTGGTGGTGCTTTTTTGTTTGTATCGCATTTGACTTTTGTTTGCGGTCAATTTTTTATCCTGACCGTTGGTGGTAGGTCGTTGCTACGGAAGTACGGATTATGCCCGTCACCCCGATGGTGGACGGTTAAGCGTAAAAGCACCGGGGAGGAGGGAGTTCGCTGATGTGGATGTGGCAAACCACCTAACTGGCAAACTGAGTCACCAAATAGAGTGTAACGAAGCACAATCGATCGATGATCGGATTAGTACGCGTCAGCCTTAAAGCCGACCCAGCCGTGTGTCAGTACTTTTTCTTATGCTTCGTATATATTTCCGCTGCGGTCTTTTCAATTGTTTCGTTACAACACAAAAAAAAAAGACTGAAACAAATTGGGCGATTTTTTTACGATTCGTTTTAGGCATGACGTTTTTAACATCCTTCGATCATTATTTTATCCTAACCTAAACATCTACAGATAGGTATTAGTGTAATTTATAACAGAAAAATTCAAAATAATTCCACACTGAAATTAGCGCCAATTCGGGTAGAATATTCCGCTATAACCCGGCGAATACTTTTCTGAAATGAATGATCTTTCTGAACGCTTTTCGAATGATCTAACGAAAAATAAAAGATAATTTTTCAGATGAATTAAAATATTGGAGATGTAAAAGCTATTAACTCTACTTTCTTTGTCCCTGAAAATGGTAGTCATTTAAAATGGTTCAATATGATTTATATATATTTTTTCTTCTTTATTGTGATTCGTAAAAATCACATGGCCATAAAAGTTGGATGTTTATTATTTTTTTCAAATTATTATTTCATTTTTAGTCAAGTTCCACGGCTAGGTAATCTGCTAATAGTTTCATGTTTGTTTGGGATGCGATTCGTCTAGTTAACATCTTTTTAGTTGGCATAACAACCGGTAAAGGTATGTTATAATTGTTAGTTTTTCTAATAGCTTTAAAATAATTTACCAATAAATCAATAAAAAACCCCAGAAAATAGATGTAAAGAGCTATTAACCAATCATTTCAATTACACGCCACTTTAACGCAGTTGTAGAAAATAATATTGAGATATCTTTTTGATCTCATCTTTAAGCCAACATCTACCTAACCTCAAACGAAACTTAACCTGACATGCAATTATCGATTTATCACTGGTAAACCTTTCACGACCGTAAGCTGCTGTCATTTGTGCTTTCATTTCAGGCTTCCTACCGTTGTAACGAGACCGAATGCACCACCACCGGTGATTCAATCGTCTGCCAGCCAGTACGACGAATGATTCCATTTACATAGATAGCTCCACACAATGCGCTGCCCTTGGTAGATATTTCAATAGGCCGGAGTCTGACACAAGATGAAAACTTCGACCCAATGTCGGCCGACGAATGCGGCCATAAGTCTAACGGCTTGCACTTTGGGGCAGGCCTGCGGAGACAGAGCCCAATCGAAACTACGTTGCATAACTGATGAAACAATAGAGAGGATCTCACACACGGGCTTGCGGCTGGTAGTTCACATTAACGCACTTAGTTTACGGTTTACCTTCGTTCGCTGCTCCGTTCGAAAGAAGTTAAGGAACGCTTGCGATGCCGGCGGTAGGACCATTCACGTGGATTTCGTACCGTAACGCACCGGCGTGAGGAGGTTCCAGCAGATGGGATGCTGGGATGTGAACTTTCACCGATACAGACGCACACACGGTAGCTCGGAAAGAAGGAATCACGCAACTAACCCTGTGACGGAGCGATAGCTTGATGTCTGGACGGTACCCAAACCCGAACTGACCGAACTCAGCAAAGGGCGAGTGCAGTCGGGCAAGATGGAACGGGACGTGCAAGCGCTCGTACACGATTATCGATGCCATCCGTTTGGCCGTTTCTGGCCGGCACGGCACGACGACGAATTATCAGCCCGGAAAAATGACCCAGAAGTGAGGGAACGAGGAAGGAGCGTAGGCACGTGGGCTATTCTATTGTTTCACATCTAATAGCTGGCAGCTAGACCGACCGTTGGGTTGGGTTGGGGGACTGCCGTTGAGCACGACTACGGTGATGGTGGTCAAAGTGGCCCGAAGATAATCTAGGACAAAGCCAAAATGATGTCTGTTGCGTCATCGGGTGCAAAGACGGGTGCAATCCGGGGCGAGCCAGGATGTTGTGAGCTTATCGTACCGCCGGCTGCCCTCTCGCACCCCGTGGCCCGTGGAAAATCGATTGTAATGAGTTTTAAAGTTTCAATAATTAATCGTATTTGCCTCGCTCCGGTCCGGTCGGCCGATTTGCCACGGACGATGGGCCAAAGTTTCTGGAGCACCCGGGGTGTTCCACACGCCTTCCACGGTTACACTAGTGTCGAACATCGAATGATACGAACCAAGATTGGGCCTCGTTTGGGCCGGGTTTTGAAGGTTGATTTGCAAAACGGTCGCCCCTGCCCAGAAAGTCGCTTTTTGGTGCATTGGTTTCAGTTCCGACGGAACGTACCGGGGCACCGCAGCGGGATGGGCTTAATGCTAAATTTATAACTCCCACCGGGAGTTTCGTTCCACCGCGCCGAAACGATACCGGCAGTATAAATAGCAGATTAAAAAGTTTTCCAATTATACATTGATTTTTTTTTCGGTAAGTTTAGAGACGATTGGCGTGCGATCGGTGTTTAGTTTCTGGCAGAACGTCGTGCAGGTTTTGGAAATGGTTCTATGCAGGTGTGGTTAATCTTATAGAGGCTTTAACTAACGCATGATGGCTTCAAGTGTTCAACCAAGCCTC
This sequence comes from Anopheles farauti No. 4, assembly GCA_000956215.1. Classification (NCBI taxonomy): domain Eukaryota; kingdom Metazoa; phylum Arthropoda; class Insecta; order Diptera; family Culicidae; genus Anopheles; species Anopheles farauti No. 4. Next base: position 10,747 of record JXWZ01009536.1, read on the forward strand.
TGAAGTGTTGTGAATCGAAAAGATATTTAAATCCTTTGAGTAACACTTGCTTATTGTATATTGCAAGAAATGCAAAAAGCTCGAAATGATTTACGCCGTGCAGTATGCAATTGCGCTAAGATATTTATGAAATGTCTTGTATATTTAAAACATCCTCACGTACTGCGCAAACATATTCGTGCAATGATGAAAATGTTATAGGACTGTTTACTTGAAAAGTATTACCGAAGGTAAGTTGTTCTAATATGATATATTGAAATAAGATTTTATGATTGATATATCGCACTCAAATTTGAAGACGATAGAATATTAGTAACAGAAAAGAAATGATGTTCATGCAAAAGATATTTTCTGGTCAACAAAACCTTTTCAAATGTTTCATTGTAGTTTACAACGATAAGTTTGATTTTTATATTAGTTCGTTCATTTCGGTACAAAACATGCTGTAAAATACTTCTAGTTGGCATATCCGCCAGTAGATGGCGTAATATTTTTTCAAGTGTTTCCTAGCAACCCTCTGAAGTTTATAAAATTGAATACGGAACAGAGCTTATAAGTATATGAATAGTATCAAAATAGAAAAGTTCGGCAATAGTTTGACCAAACATGAGTTTATAAAATATTATTTAAACTCATTTACATCCCGACCAAAAATGAGAGAGTAAAAAAACGATATTTTCGTGAAACGATAAATCTGCTGCTACTGTGAAATCTGTTTGTTCACCGTTTGTGAAATTTCGCTACATTGACTTCATCTGCACTGCCCACAGGCACACTCGCACACTGAGACGAAGCTGGGCATTCTCGCCGTCCAAAGGTTCGAAAAACTCCACCCCCCCCAGCACGATGGTAAACTTTGCGCTGCAGTAAAACTGACCTCAATTCGTCAATTTGTCAGCATGGTTTCGTGATGGCAAAGGCCACCATACCGCCACCACATAGGCCATAATTTGCTTGCCCCCCGCA